>JARVLU010000528.1:12540145-12558185 GCA_031762415.1 Simpsonichthys santanae | reverse complement strand
AAAGTTTTATTTATACATCAAGTGGAGCATTGAGGCCAGCCATAATGCTCTGCTTGTGAAAGTAAATCTGTTGGGTATCACCTCAACACTCAGACAATAGGTTTGAGTGTCACAATGCCAAACAGGACAAAGAGGAAAAAAATAAACTAATAAAATAATAATAAAAGCTAATTTCACTTTTGTTGCACTCGTTTCAACTTTTTTCAGCTTAATTCAGTAAAAATGTGCCCTCACTTCCTTCTGGAAACAAGTTTCTTTATGCGTTTGTAGCTACTTTTCAGCTTTTTCAGATAGTTTACACTTTTTGTGCTCATTTCTGCTTCTTTCAGCCACATTGAGCAAACGTGTTCTTTCTGCTTTCTTCTGCTAATTTAATCTTGTTCTACCTTTTCATCTAGCTTTTTAGCATTTTTTTTAGATAATTTCAGCAGATTTTAGATGAATTCACAACTTTCATGGTAATTTCTTTTATGTTCAGCCTAATTAACTTTTTATGCTGATTTCAGCTTGTTGTGCTCTTTTCAGCTTTTTTTCTGCAAGTTTCAGTTTTTTCTGCTCTTTCGGTTACTATTACTCTTCTGATGCTAATTTTACCTTTATCATCTAATTCCACATTTTATTAGTACATTACAGCTCTTTCTGCTTCCTTTTGGTAGTTCAAGTTTTTCTGCCATTTTAGCTACTTTTCAGCTATCTTTTCCTAATTTCAGCCTTTTTAAAGATAATTTCCTAAAATTTGTGCTAATTTATGTTTGTTAAAACATAATTCAGCGAATGTGTTTTTTTCTGCTTTTTTCTGCAAATTTAGGCTTGTTCTTCTATTTCAGCTAATTTTTTTTTTAATTAATAAATAATCAGCTGTTTTTCAGCAAGCTTTTCTGCAATAAGTATTCACACTGCATTTTTGTAGAAAATGCATTTTGTATAGTTTAATTTGATAAAATCACTGGAAGGTTTCAAACTAATAAAGTGATAGTCACCTCGAACCACATTGTTTCAAAAGGCTGCATGTTTTACTTTGAAGGTGGAATGGCTGCAACAGCAGGTGGTCCACAGGAGAGCAAAGAGGACCTCTGGAAAGAACCAAATCCATGTTCCGAACTTGGAGACTAAAGACCTTCATGCTCATCAGTCTAACCACACCCAGACGGAGCACTTTATTGCTCCTGTGTGGAACAGGTTGAGACACACTGTGAGTCTGTTTTCTTTTCTTTATTATTACTTTTTAATACAAGCATGTGATGACAGCCAAAGCCTAAAACTGATTAATTCATCTTGAGAACTAAGTCCAGTGTCCTTCTGTTTGCTCCACAGCACTACAGTGGTGAGTCAAACTCCTGCCAGTTTCACATGAACATTGCAGGGGCCTGGAGGAGAGGATATACTGGGAAGGATGTGGTGGTATCTGTCCTAGATGATGGCATTGAGCAAGAGCATCCTGATCTGAAGCCAAATTATGTAAGTGCCCTGGGATGGGAGGCTTTTCTCAGGAAGGGGACATTAATCATTAGCAATTTGGCTGAGCTTTTAGAGGAAGAGCAAGGAGCTGAAACAGACATTGCAGGCAAGAGCACTTGGGTTAAAGGTTTAGAAAGACTGGTTAAGAGTATTGGAATTGACATTAAATGTCTGATCCACTTAACTGTGCAGGGACTGGTGAATAATGCTCTTTGTGATTTGGCTGATGAAATGGAGACAGATAGCTGCTGGCAGCTGTTATGTGCTGCTACTTACTATTGTCTTGATGTAGGATCCACTTGCCAGCTATGATGTGAACGGACAAGACCAAGATCCTTCTCCAAGTTATTCTGACAATGCTGCTAACTTGTAAGTATATTCCACCTCCATACTTCTTTTTGCATCTGCCGTGACTCTTCCTAATCACAATTCAGTTGTTAATTATTGCAAGTTTTCCTTTTCACTTTTGAGTAATTGTACGCATGTATTGATGTGCAAATTTCCTAATCTGAATTCTTGTTTTGTCACCGACTTGATGCGGTGGATGTGCTCCATCTCCTCCTCATGCATATGCATCCAACCTCAATTTCTGATGTTCCTCTCGTTTACTCCAAAGCCACGGGACTCAGTGTGCAGGAATGGTGGCCGCAACCGCAAATAACTCACAGTGCACTGTTGGAGTCGCGTTCAATGCTCGGATAGGAGGCAAGTCCATGTGATGGCATGAACAAAGCAGTCTGAGGATGGAGTTTTGTTGTTAATTCAAACATTGTTATGTTTCGTCTCACCACCTCCTGTAGGCATACGCATGTTGGATGGAGATGTGACAGACATTGTGGAAGCCCAATCTTTAAGTTTCAGGCCACAGTATATTGATATTTACTTAGCTGGCTGGGGGCCAGAGGACGATGGGGCCACTTTGGATGGACCTGGACCCTTGGCTCAGCTTGCTTTGCAGATTGGCATTGAAAATGTGAGAGGCAAATTGTGTGTGTGGGCGAGTGTTGTTGGCTGTATTTGTTTACCTCAATGTCAAATTGATGAAAACTTTCATTTGTATGGTATCAATTGTAGATTTTTTTTTCGGCCTAAATTAAAACAGGGCCGACATGGAAAGGGTTCAATTTTTGTGTGGCCGTCGGGGAATGGCGGGCACGCAGGTGACCACTGCTCCTGCGATGGCTACAGCAACAACATCTACACCATTTCTGTGAGCAGCGTCACTCGCAGAGGAACCCAGCCAGATTACCTGGAACAATGTTCCTCCACACTGGCAGCAGCCTACAGCGATGAGGAGATGGTGAGCACAGGTTCTGGAAAAAATGTGAAACGATCCATGTTTAGATCACCAACACTTTGCATGTATCTCACATATTGGGCTGAAATATGACGTTTAAAAAAAAAAATCAACAGTACTTTTTTTCGCTGTGTGTTTCAAACAAACCTTTAATGAGGGTAGTTTGTGTGTTTGTTAGAACATAAGACTCTGTGAGAGTAAAATTAAACATTTGCATATTTTATGACAATATGTATTTAAACAAACACCTAATTTATAACGTACTTATCCCTTGATTCATTTTGAGTGTGGAAAAATAAATTATTATGTTTTGAAATCTCATTACTGTTGTATTAGATCAGCCCCTTTGTCATTAAATTGAATTATGTAAGAACATGAACTCAAATGGTTAATAAGTTTTGATGAATAAATTTAAAAAAAAAATCCAGCATGTATTGAATTTAGGCTAACACTCCAGCATGTCTAACAAAAAAAAGTGATACATTCTATATTAACTGTGTTTCTATTGTGTGACAAAACATCTAAATAACAGATGCTGGAATTTCAAAAGAGCTACTTATAATGATGCACTGTTTGTAATTTTCTTCATGTCTCTTGGAAACTTATTTGAACTTTTTTTTTTTTTTAAGTCTGTATCCAAATTTGACGTCACCCTTCCTGCCCAGCTGCTCAGAGCCAGAAATAATACATTTGGTAACGGAAGTGCAGATGGGTGGATTAGACATCTTCTGCTGTTGAGTGTTATTATCTGAGACACATGTCAATCAAGCAAATATGCCCCAAACAGACCCTTTTGTAAAGTCGCAAAACAATCATTTTCTATTTCTCAGCCTCTATCACATAAAAAATGAAGTACAGTACTGTATATCTAAATATGTGAACATTTTTAAAAGACTGCCATTGACAGTTTTTTATTTGTTTGTTGTATGAAAAAATTGGTTAATTAAACCTTAATACTCAGTTAAAATGCATAATAAATATCAATGTGATCATTGAATAAAACTTGAAATTTATACCACATCGACATCAGTTAATTAATTGTTTGCACAATGAAAAGTTAAAAAGACACAGGCTTCACAGATTGTCTACTAATTTGTACAAAACTATTTAATAAAGTCAGGGCTAATGGACAGTTTTCTTTATAACAGTTGTGTTTTCTACACAACAATAGGGAACTGAGATTGAGACTATGAAAGTATGCATATTTTATATATTATAGGCTTTCAGCTGGTCAGACTCTTTTTGTTTAACTGTACTTTATAGCTCTTTGAATCTAAAATATTGATCATATTTAAAATCCTTTCAATTGACTATTGTTATCAAGAAGAGAAATCCCAGTTTTGTGCAGTTTCAGATAACTCTGGTAATAAGACCGAATGCCACTGACAGGTAACCCCAGGACCAGAACAGAGCTGTTCCAGGACTCGATCGGGGACTTCCCTCTCCTCCTCTGTGGCTGCCGGGATGATCGCTCTTACGTTGGAGGCCAAGTGAGCAGCTCTCATTTACACACAGTCCAGCATTCAGACCAGGTTAAAATCAATAAATGTGATGTTTGCTGAGAATATGTTCGTCCCTTCTGTTTGACCCTTTTATAGTCCTTCGCTAACCTGGAGGGATGTGCAGCACATTATTGTTCAAACATCAAAATCTCATCACCTTGTTGCTCCAGACTGGCACATTAATGGAGCTGGATACAAAGGTATCTGCTCAGTTTCAAACACAAACACTTTGAATAGTTTCTAAAAAATATAATTAAAATATGATCCTTATTTTAATTACATCCTTTAAAACCCAAAGACAGGCTAAAAAATATGTGAATTTGGTATTTGTTGGTGAATATTCCCTTTGAACAAGGAAACTATAAAGCAGAGAACACATTATAAACTAACGAGGTTCAGCCAGCAGAATTGCAATAAACGCCCACAAAGTCTCAGGAGGATGTGAAATCTTTTAGATGGCTTTATGCCCTCTCTACCCCAGCTAATGTGTTTTTGTCTGTTAGTGAGCCATCTTTATGGCTTTGGCCTGCTGGATGCTGAAGGAATGGTGAAGGAGGCAGAGCGCTGGAAACCAGTCCCCTCACAGCACAAGTATGTGGAGGAGGCTGCCAGCCAGCTGAGCAGGTATCACACCAACATGACTGCAAAGCATCTTTGCTTCCAGTCAGGGATTCCCTTTGTTCTGTCCCTCACACTTAAATCCCCTTCTTTTTTTGTTGCTTTTCTTGTAATTCCCTTTTTGCTTTCTGCCTCTTCTCTTATTTCTGGTGCTCACAGCGTTGCTTTATTCCTTTACTCTGTCTCGTCGCAGAGTTATTCGCCCAGGCTCAGCGCTGACACATGTCTTTGAGGCCATGGGCTGCTCCATCAAGGCCCTTCAGTGCGTTGTTTATGTGGAGCACGTTGTAGTCCGTGTAACCATCACTCACAGGCGTCGTGGCGACCTTTCCATTACGCTCACATCACCTTCAGGCACTGTGTCACAACTGTTAGCGAACAGGTAATGCTCCACTACCATCCCCTACCGCCTACTGGTTTATGTGAGTTGACTATGTTTTTTTTTTTTTTCAAGCATTTATGGCTCAGAGTGACAGTCCATGTTGGCAGCTTGGTAAGAAAAGCTGATTTTGGAAAACGCTGTTGGAAAATGACAGTAGTGATGCTCATATGGTATTTCAAGGGAAGTCATTTTTGAGCAAAAGATTTAATCCTGGCAAGTTTCTAACAAGCTGTGCCTTAATGTTTGTTTGTTTGTTTCAATACTACTCGAAGCCATTTTTAGGAAGAAATGCACAGGAATGAGACAGTGATAACCACTCAAAGTTTTGACAATGCTTTGACTTAAAGATAGGACAACATATTTGTAAGCTTAATAACTCATCTTGTAAATTGGATAACATCAAAATGGTAACCAACACCTTTTGGGTTTGTAATATTTGTTCAAAATGTACTTCATTTCATCATCCACCCATTCATCCATATTCTACCGCTTATCCATAGGCAGGTAGCGGAGGCAACAGATTCAGTAGAGAAACCCAGACCCTCTCCCCAGCAACATTTTCCAGCTCTTCTGGGGGACTCTGAGACATTCCCAGGCCAGAGAAAATACAACATCCCTCCAGTGACTTCTGGGTCTTCCCCAGGACCTCCAACCAGTGGGACATGCCCGGGAAACTTCTAAAGGGAAGAGTCCAGGAGGCATCCTAATCAGATGCCTGAACCACCTCAACTGACACCTTTCGATACAGAGGAGCAGCGGCTCTACTCCGAACTCCCTCCAAATGATGGAGCTCCTCACTCCATCTCTAAGGCTGAGCCTGGCCACCTTGCAAAGGAACCCATTTTGGGTGCTTGTGTTCTGGATCTCATTCTTTAAGTCATGATCCAAACCTCATGACCATAGGTGAGGGTCACAATGTAGATAGACCAGTAAATCAAGAGCTTTGCCTTTTGACTCAGCTCTTTGTTCTCCACAACTGTCTGAAGCAATGTCTTCTTTACTGAGGATGAGACCCCAATCTGGTGATCCATCTCCCGTTTCATCCTACCATCATTTGTGAACAAGATACTTGAATTCCTCCACTTGAAGCAAAGTCTCCCCCACAACCCGGTGGGGGCATCCACCCGTTTCTGGTCAAGAACCATGACCTCAAACTTAGAAGAACCGACTCTCATTCCAGCCACTTCACACTAAGCTGCAAACAGTCCTGGTGCACACTGAAGGTATTGGCCTGAAGACACTAGCAGAAGTATATAATCTGTGTAAAGCAGAGATGAGAACCCTGAGGTTCCCAAACTAGACACCCCCCTCTTCAAGACTGTACCTCAAGATCCTGTCTATGAAAACCACAAACAGGATCAGAGACAAGGGACAGCCCTGGTGGAGTCCAACCCACACTGAGGACTAGCTCAGCTGTGTACCAAGAATGCGGACACAGCTCCTGCTGTGGGACAGGGACTGTATAGCTATTAAAAGCAACCCAGGCACCTCATACTCCCAGGAACCTTCCCTCCTGGAACCCAAAACCACAGAGAGGCAACCATCTCATTTCCAGAGATTGTGAGTATTCTCACACCCGCTCGAAACCTTGGACGACTCCGGGGTAGGAGAGAGGCTAACTTCTCTCCATGAGTTGGGTTCCAGAACCCAAGCTGTACACAGAGGTGAACCCAAATATATCTAGTGGTACTCCTCAACCTCACACATAAGTTCCGGCTCCTTACGCAGCAGTGACATCACATTCCACATCCCTAGAGCTATTCTATGCCACATGGAATTGGCATGGCCAGGGACCTTCCCTTGCCTGTTGCCTGCTTCCTGACATGCATAACACACAACCTTGACGGACCTCTCTGCAGGTGGTGAGTCCACCTGGAGGTGGCTTCCTGGCTTGGACCAGCTGAGCCCGAGCCCAACTGATGCTCAACCCTTGGTTCACCGGTGGAACCCCCCCCCACCCCCACCCCCCATCCTTCTATTTCTGGAGAGCAAAATGTTTTCATTACTTAATAATACACTGAATGATACTCCATACTCCATGTTCAGAGATTGGGGGTATTTTTATTTGCCCAACCCTGATCTGTACATCTCCATCACTTTGTCTCCGACAAGTGTGGTTTCTTGATCTTCATGCCGTCTCTCTTGGTAGAAGCCCTTCCTAATAGAGGTGTTGTGCTGGTTTTGCTTCTGGGGGCATACATTTAATTAAGTGTACAGTATTTCTTTAACTCTTGTTTCATGCCCTGAAACTTACTTTCACCATTCTTATCAGCGCTCTAACAGGCGTAAGATGTGTGAAATGGTATTTTAAGCAGAAAGAACCCCTAAAATAATCTCACTGTTGAATTTCAAATTACACTGTGCTCAGCAGTGTTCTCATTAACTGATTAAATTTTTCCAATTTATACGTTTTCCCTTCTTACACGAGTTAAATTTTAAATGTTTTTTAAACAGTTTACAAGTAAAGATGATTTATGGTAACAATGCTCCAAGGCAAATTAGGTTTTCAAATAATTAATTTATTGAAATATATAATTTTCTGTTAAAAAAAGTAAGCACATCACTGGTTTCAGTAGGAAATACTTCTATCTTAATAGAACCCATTTTGTGATTAAAGAGTTCAATTTAATGTCAACATTTAGCTAAATAAGTCAGAGCACATGATAGTAGTTTACTGGGCAAGATTTATCACAACTTTCAATATGATGGGAATCAACAATCAATATATCACTGAAAGTTTTATTTCAAGTTTCACTAGCAGCTCTCCAGAAAAAAAAAATCCATAACTTTTTCATTTTTAATTGTCAAGCAAACTTTATTAGTCATATCACCATGCACATGTTTGATAAGAAAGAAATAGCTAGAGCTAGCTAAAATCTGTCACTTGACTTGCTTGTGGCGTTGCACAAATGTTAAATGAAATAAACAAATGATTTACTAAAGTTTATGTAAAAGAAAAATTACAAGAAGCTTTTGGGGACTTTGTTTCCTGTAACACTTTGAGTATGATGTACATTGATTTTATTTCTAATCATTTATTTGGTCATGAATGTACCTAACCATGATCACAGTGTCAGAACTTAGGAAGTATTGTTTCTCATTTTGCCTACTGTAATATGTACAGCAACTACAGAATAAATAAAAATAAATAAATAAAGCTTAATATTTTTGTGAAATTGGTGACTATTTTTTCTAATTATATAGTTTTTATAGATTAATCAGTGTCAGAGCACTACTGCTATTAAAGATCTGTGGCAACACATATCCCAGTATGCAAGTCCACCTCAAATCATAACATTTCTAGCATTGTGCTTCACAGTTGGAATTAGGTTCACCTAATTAAAAAAAGAGATCTTTGGTTAGCGCAAGCATATCTTTTGTTTCTGCTTTTTTTTTCAATTTCTCCACAACTGAGAAGCTTTGTGCAAAAATTGCCATTTTTAAAGAGTCATACTTATCTGTCAACAGAAATGCCCCCCAAAAAAGTGATTAAATTTGAAATGGCATGTTTTTTCATGAATATTGGTCAGTTTTGTTCAAATGCTCTAATTCTATCTGACACAATTCCCAAGCAGGTCAGAGATGAGTAATTTCCTGCTTATTGGAGAAGACAGTTGATCGGGCTGCATACAGACTTTTGACAAACAACCTACTTTCAGGCTTAATTTGAATCTTGGTCATTCAAAGATGATTTTCTTTTTTGAGAGACTGGTTCATTTCAAATCATTTGGAGATCTTTTAAAATCCCTCTTCAGACTCTCAAGCATCCACTAACCTTTTATGTTTGAAGTTCTTCAAGAATATACTGTAGATATTTTCATTGAGCTGCTGGTGTAATGGTTTTCTTCATTTGACAGAAAATAATGTTGCCTTAAAATGTTTTTAATATGATGCATTCATGTAAAATAGGCATAAACAACACTTATTAAAATGGAGGTTTTCTCATGTCCCAGGTTGCAGTTTCTTGTATAAACTCTTATAAAATGTATTTTTTATTGATTAAACAATGCTGTCTTTAAATAATGTTTTAATCTATAAAAAATATAACTTTATAAATATGTATTGTGTTGGTTTAGACCTTTAGACAACTCCACTGAGGGATTTCAGGACTGGGAGTTCATGACGACTCATTGCTGGGGGGAGCGGGCAGCAGGGAAGTGGACTTTGAAAATCATGGATACTCCATCTCAGAAGCAAGTCAGTGTTAACAGAGGTTGGTTCTTTCTTTTTGTAGCATCTCCACAGTGCAAGACCTAGATACACTAAACTCTGAGCAGCAGCAAACAGAAACGCAGAGCAGCGCTCATGGGACAAACCTGTTTTCTTGCCCTCCGTTGTTTCACAGGGATGCTAAAGAAGTGGTCTCTGGTGATTTATGGCACTGCAGAGCAGCCGTATCACATGCATCGTCAGCGACCCCGATCAGCTGAGTTCTCAGAGGATACAGATCTCACAGAGGCATACAATGGTGACTCATGCACCCTGCCTACCCTTGTTCTAGATTGGAGCTTTTTACATAACAGCTTCATGCAGTTTTTACTCACACTAGTACAGCATGTGATTCAATTGAAACAGCATTTTGCAGAGAGATTGTTGTAGCTGCCATTATGGTACTTTTGACTTTAGTTGCATTTTCCCTTGCAGGACCCTGTGACCCAGAATGCAATGATGACGGTTGTGACGGGCCCAGCCCACAGCAGTGTGTCACATGTTTGCACTTTTTTCTCAAGTTCAAGAACAACTCAAGGTTAGCATGATCACACCGTGAAGACTGCAGTTAGATGATACGAACAACATGACTTGGTTGTTCTATCTGCCAAATGTTCCATTTTAAAATAACATGCAGTTATTTACAAACCCAGTTCTGACTGAAAAAAAAAAAAAAAAAAAAAACACAATTCAGTAATTTGCAAATCTTATGAATTTATATTTTATTGATAATGGGAAAATTGAGGGGAGGGGAGACAGTTATAAATTTAATGTAACATATCTAAACCAAAATTGGGGCAGAAACATCAAAAAGATGTAACAGTAAATGGTATAAATAAGAAACAACTGGAGGAGCATTTTGCAACTACCAATGTAAGGCACCTTAGCATCATCAGTAAGAAGACTTCAGAATATATTTTCTTAATTAAACATAGTGAAGAATATTTCAACATCCCAATGATCAAATGAATGATAGAAGCTGAATAAATCTCTTTGTTCATGGGTAAAAATCACAGTCTGGTTTCAATATGGACAAACCTGAATGGGCTCAGGAACTCTTCCACCAATCAGTGCCAGTAAACACAGTTCACTGTGCCATCCATTAATACTGGATAAATCTATATCATGCAAAGAAAGTGTGAGCACGATCCAGTAGTATCACCATCTACTCTGGGCAAAAGCTCATTTAAAATTGACTGAGGCAAAGTGGAAAACTGTTTTGTTTCGGATAACAGGAAATTGGACATTATTCTTGGAAACCATAGATGCCACATACTTCATGATTTTTTTTTTTTCAAACCATTTACTTTACAGCCTTTTGTTGCCTATTTTCACCTTTTATGAGGTGTTGCTATCATTTTCAAATTGCTTTGCTAAAAATTGAACCATTTCTTGGTTTAACATTTGATGTGTTAAATATATTTCATTATAAAGAACATATGGGTTTGTGAGATTTGTGAAGCACTGCATTCTATTTATATTATATTATATTATATTTTATACAATGTCTCAGCTTGTCAGAACTGATGTTGTACGTCAGGCTTGTGTATTTTAGAAATGGTGGTAAAATTCCATCAAGAATGTGATTTTTCCCCATCTGATTTCAATAATTGTATTTCTTGCCCTCTATCTCTTTTGTTGTGTCCTTGTCCAATAGACTATGTGTATCGGAGTGTCCCAGCGGGTTCTGGGGAGACCATCGACGCTGTAAAAAGTGCTACTCTTCGTGTGAGAGCTGCACAGGAAGTCGTAGTGACCAGTGCACTTCCTGTCAGCCTGGTCATCACCTTACGGAGGAGGCTAATACCTGCACAGCCACCTGTGGGGACGGCTACTACCTCGATCATGGTTGGACTTTCAACTCCTATTTTCCATTTTTTGTTCACGGTAATCATTGATTTGAAAATTCAGAAGACATACCATTGAGTGTAAGTCCAACACCCACTATTATTGGCCCAAGTGCTCGTAAGGGCACTGTCAGAGAACATGGTGATGATATGATTTTGTTTTTTTTTTTTTTGCATTCAGGCCACACAAGTGCTTAAAAACCCTTAAGCAAACACCTGTGCTCATCCGCTCCGCTTCCAAAACAAATTATGGCTCTCCCACTTCCTTGTCAAAGTCCTCACTCTGTGTCAGGTTCTGTTTTTCTTTTTTATCTCTGCCTCTCATGTCTGAAAAGTTATGACTCAGTGGCTCCATCCCTCATCTCAAGGTCAAGGTCAAGGCTCTTTATTGTCATTTGCGTCACATGTGGGACATGAGGTGGAACAAAATTGTGTACACAAGGTCTCAGTTACATCCAACAATAGCAAAAATATAAAGTGTAAAAAGAAACAGTAAGGATCTAAGAAATAAACTAAAGTCCTATTCGCACGGGATTAATTTTACCTAGGGACCACATGCTATTTGTAATAATTACGGAGATAGTCTGTGATCCCATGCGAATCGGCCATGTCAGTAATTTATTTGTAAAGTAAAAATTCCCCCGCAAATTACCTACTATATTTTGCTGAACGCTGAGGTCCTGTGATAATACTAATCCAATGCAAATAGGCATCTCTGTGATTTGGACAGAAATGGGCAGGGTCCGATACGTAATTAGGCGTTTTTTGTTTTTGTTCAAGCAAAAATCATTTGGAAAAATATAGAACAAGGCAATTTTAAATGAATGAGCTGCTCACTTTGGCTTTTGTAGATGATGCTATTTCCTTCACAGCAGATGACAGAAGCTGCAGATCCACATTGAAAAATCACCATGTAGTTTTGACTCAACTCAAATACACTAAAACAGACTAAACTAAATGCTGCACAGCACACTAAACCCTAACTATAAAATCAAAACATGCTAAATGTCACAACTCTTTCAAATCTCATTTCTCACTCCCGTTGTCAATGTGTCTCTATCGCTGCCAAACTTCCCTCAACTTCTGCAACCTTTTCTTCTTCTTCCTGTAGATGTTTTGGTACTTGACAAATAATCTCAGGTCTCAATCAGAAAGGAGGTGAGGGAGTGTTTGTTCGGAAGGAGGTGAGAACAGATGAGCAATGGGGCTATTTTCTCCATGATACTGCTGGTTTTTGAAGACGCCTCGGGTCTTGCGAATTAGAAATCTGGCGATCTTGAGTTATCGCATCGCTGGCATGACATCACTTCCCATATGTGGAAGTGAGTGCATCCAAAGCGGAGACTAAAACTAAAACTGCTTGAAATTGTCACTAAAATTATGTTTTCAAATCCAGTTTGAGTAATTTTTTAAAGTTTGCCGCATAACATAGGTATATGTTGTGGCTCTATCAAACAATTGATAAGGTCAATAGGAAAAAAACAAAGCCAACATATTCTTGTTTTTAGTATTTTATCTTGTTTTATAAGGCACCTTGATTTTATTGTTTTAAAACACTACTTTTTCTTTAATTGAATTTTATTGTTGTGTGTACTTTATACGTTGTGTGTTTAAAACAGTTCTCTCTTGTAAATGAGTCCTCATGACTCAATGAGGCTAACCTGTTTAAATACAGGTTGAATGAAAAATCATATTTTTCTGGATATGTATGAAAAAAAACTGTAGGATTTGGACAAGGAATGTGTGGCTCCCTCAATTTGGGGCCTGCAAATAAACATTCATTTACTGTTGCTGCAGTTTAGAGGCGCGCGAGTAAGATTGATTTGTGCTCTGATGTGTACTCCCTGTGTATTGTTTGTTTTTCCCCTCAGATACAAATATGTGCAGAAAGTGCAGTGAAAACTGCTTGAAGTGCACCTCCTACAGCATCTGCACAGAATGCAAAATAGACACAAGGTGAAACAAATTCTCCAATGATGCTTGAATTAACTCCTCTGCAAACATTGCTTTTTCTCTTTCAGCCACTGAGAATACGAATGCTCAGTGTGCACACACTCTCAGCAGTACTGCTGCAATTAGATAAAGCTACAGTTTTGCTTAGTTGTTTTTTTTTTTTTTTACTGTGTCATCCTATTTCTTCTCATATAGCTTGAAAAAAAAAATCAGTTTCTTGACATGTATTTTACAAAATCAGTATTAGAATGGACCAAACATCATATTGTCAAGCTAGAAGTTTCTGGACTACACTGTTCACTGACTCAGCTCACCACAGGCTTGTGGTGCTGTTGTGGTTGTGGGTTGGAGAAACGAGTGCAGTGACTCACTGTTATGGTGTCACATGATTGACTGAGTGTGTCACGGTCCCACATGCGCTCTCCGCCCTCTCCAGTCTGCAGGGGAACCGGTGCCAGCGGAGCTGTGCGGACGGGTTCTACTATGACACACAGGAAGACAAATGCAAACCCTGTCACAAGGCCTGTGCTACCTGTGCAGGTGAGAGCGAGGTCAAGGGTCAGCAACAGAATCTTTATGAATAGTTCTTTAAAAAAGTTTTTTTTTCTTACTTTATTCATGTATAGTATTGTTTAACTGTACAGTTTCTCCCATGCATTTTTTTTGCAATCAGACTACTTCTTCAAAGTTTGTGTAATTTAAAACAGTCAAATATCAAAATGTTCAGCTCAGTTAGAAATAAGGTACTTTGACTTTTGTTTGTTGGATACCACATATACAATATATACTTTTTGAAATATTTAACTTAATTTACTATACAGTATTTGCTTTTAGAAAAACACTGAGGTCCCTTCAAGTCCTTTAACATTTTTTTCCTTTAAATATGCTTCAGCAGGCTTGCTTAATCTTTGTCTTTTAAGCTACTTTTAGCTTTTAGCTACAATTTTGCTAATTTTAGCTTTTGACTACAATAAATTATTTTGACTTTTAGCTACTATTTTGCACATCTTAGTTTTTACCTATTGTTCTTTTAACATGATTTTTAACTGTGGCGATTTTAGCTTTTGACCACTGTTTTGCTAACGTGTTTATTTTTTCTCGCTACTTTAGCACGTTTAGATTTTTGCTACTGTTCTGCTGGCTTAAGCTTTTCTACTATTCTGCTAAGTTGGGCTTCTGGCTGCTGTTTTGCTCTATTCAGCTTTTAGCTGCTTGTTTTAGCTTTTCGCTACTGTTCTGCTCATTTTAGCTTTTCCTTGTTCTGCCTCGCCTCAACATGTTCTGCTTACATTAGCTCCTGTCCTGCATGCTTTAGCTCATGTTCTGATCATTTGAGCATCTGTTTTGATTGTTTCAGCTATAGTTCTGCTGTTTGCAAAATATGTTCTGCTTGTTTTTAACTTGAACAATTCCATTTCTGCTTCTTCAACAAGTTTCAGCAAAGTCATTCCACACTCAGCATTCATGCTGCATTAAAAAAAAAAAATTCCTAGTGTTCATCTGGGTTCATGTTTGTGTGTATGGCGGCATCAGGTGCAGGTGTTCAGGCATGCAACCGATGTGCAGAAGGTTTCTTGATGGAAGAGTGGAGGTGCGTGTCCTCCTGCAGTGCTAGCTTCTATGCCACACAGCCAAGCCCAGAGTTAGCTGATGGGCACAGGATATGTAGGAGGTGAGCTCACTGGTGTGTGTTCAGGTGTGGGTGGTTTGTTTATTGGCTGATGGCAGGCTTTATTCTGGTGCTTGGCTTCAGTCTGTTTCTGCTTGTTTTGGCACTGGTGTTTGTTGTTGTCGGCCTGTATGTAGAGCGAGTAGCTGTTCTCTCTGTTTCATGCGCGATGGTGCAAGTGTTCAGTCTCTGTGTTTCCTCCTCAGGTGTGATGCCAGCTGTCTCACCTGTGTGGGTCCGGGCTGGGCGAACTGCAGCAGCTGTTCCAGAGGTCATAGCCTTCAGGAAGGAGTGTGCGTTATCAACACAGAGTGCACAGACGGTCAGTCAACCATCTCCCTCCCCTAGAACACATTGGCCCGCTGCTCCATAGATCTAATGTAGCCTTGTTGCATTTGTTGTGTAGTTTTCACACAAATCACAAGTTTGCTTGGTGTGGTAGTAGTTGAGCATCATTCACAACTTGGACTCCAAGTACTACTCATTTTAAAGAGCTTTCTTTACAACTCAAGCAAAAAAAAAAAAAAAAAAGTTAAAATTAACCGTTTGTCTGTTAGCAAAACATCATGAATGTCTGCACTGGTTTTAGAGAAATAGCCAGAAAGTAATTATTGGATGTACATCTACAACTGTATAACTTTTGGAGTCAACTTCCTGCAGCCTTGCAACCTATGAAGAAATGCAAGGCCTTAACTGTTAACATATGTCTTTGAGCCTTTCCCTGAACTTCAAACTTTTTTTTTTTAATTCCTGGGTCTGCATGGTTCTCTTGTTGTTTGTCAGGAGAATATCAGGACAGTAATGAAGCATGCCATCCATGTCATACAACGTGTCTGAAATGCACAGGGCCACAAAGCAAAGACTGCATCAGCTGTGGAGCTTCACGGTAAGTTGAATTTCATACATTAAAATTAGGATCAGAGCCCCGTTGTAAGTTTTAGAAAGGCTGCAAACTATAATTGTCAGGTTTGAGCTATAAAATCCACACTCATTATAACTCAAACTGTCATGCATGTGACCATAGCATCTCTCTGTCTGAGCCAGAATGATGAAGAGCCTAATGACCCTCCAGTGGGAGGGGAGTGATGTGGATGGATGAAGATTTTCATGTAGTTTAAGGTCCCGTTTACACAATGTCATCTTTGAGTGAAACCTTAGCATTTCTGCAACATTTAGCTGTTTGTGGCCACAACAAGAATTGTGGTTTCCCCTCAACCACAGCTTTCAGAATCCAACTTAACTTTAAATTCTAACATCGTTAACTCAGATTTTAGTTCTTCAGAAACTTCATTCAGCACTCGGCAGTCATTAGTTTGCTGTCATGAGAACTTATATATTTTTCTCTAGTTTTCGTTTTCATTTTCTCTGTTTTCCGATTTTTTTTTTTTTTTATTAGTTAAACTGTATTTCCTCCATGTTGTACTATTTTATTATTTTTCATCATAGCATTTCAGTAACAACACTCTGTTATAACTCAGCCTTGGAATTGCTTAACAGTTTCAGGACCTGCCACGTGGTCACATGTCTGTGATGTTTCTCAGACTTTTGCACGGTACTGTATATTAACAGATTGTTTGGAAATTGTGTTTGTCAATTTTAAATAATTAACTTCATTATCCAAAATCTCCCACTTTGCCTTCGGTTTAAACTGCTCTCCCTGTGGCTCTGTCTCCTCTCCATTTGTTAACTCGCTCATCTACATCTGTGTAAATGTGCCATATGGTGCATGCTGGGACAGAAATGAGCTCTACTCATTTACAGAGTCATAATTTATAAGTGTTGATTTTTCTTGGTTTGATTGAGGTTTCTTTCTTTTTTTTCGTTCTTTGTCTTCAGATCTCTGGATGAGGGTCGTTGTTTGGTGACATGTGCCAAGGGCAAGTACCAATCCGGTGGGCTGTGTCACGTGTGTGACCACACCTGTGCCACATGTGTAGATGCAGGACCTGCCAACTGTACCAGCTGTGACACAGGTAAGGAAGAAATGCAGGCTGTGTGTTGGACAGATAGCTGACAAATCAAAAGAAGAAAACTCTTA
Organism: Simpsonichthys santanae; assembly: GCA_031762415.1. Lineage (NCBI taxonomy): Eukaryota > Metazoa > Chordata > Actinopteri > Cyprinodontiformes > Rivulidae > Simpsonichthys > Simpsonichthys santanae. Next base: position 12,541,212 of record JARVLU010000528.1, on the reverse strand, counting down.
TGACTTGTTGGGGCAGTATGTCATCATAGTTTGTGGTCAGCTTGTCCTCTTAGATAAAGGGATCACAGCAATTTATTTTATAGTTGTTTGGAGTGATGATCTTTGTCCTGTGATGAAACATTTCTCTCCAGGTTGACAGTGCCTCCATCTGTTGGACGTAAAAGATTACTGACTGGTCTCATGAGGATGAGAATCAAATATCTTGACCTTTGCACTCAACCCATATGAAAACCTGTGGGAGAATCTACACTAATACATTAGTTTTCATCCTACCCATGCAAACATCAAATTTACAAATAATTCATTCTAATTGTTTTTCATCTCTCCAACAGAGGTCCCAAGATGGTCAAAAGAAATAGCTTCTCTTTCAGTCCAACAGTTCATTGAGGCTGTTAGTTTTTCCTTAAATCACTTCTTGTCAACTTAGAGAGTGATGCAGACCAGAGTGATTGTCCATCGCTTAATAAAGTATTGTAACGGCACTAAAAAACATGAAATGTTTCCAGAAAATACAATTTATGTTTATTTTATTTGTTCATTAAAAAAAAAACACAATACCAAACAATCCCATAAATAGCATACAAAATATAAAAAATGAAAGGTAGCAGAAAGAAGAAGACATCTTATATCTGCCCCTTTTTTCAAATAATCAATTCAAACAATAATAATCTTCCAGTAACAGAACAAAATGAATAACTCTAATTTTTTAACTAATACAATACACATTACGCTACTTCATATATTTTTTTTTAACAATTCAATTTTGATCATTTTCTTAAATGTACACATTGGTTTGACATTTTTAACATCATTCTCCAGACCATTCCACAATCCAATTCCCTGGATTGAAGTACTGTTCCTTCAAACTAGTTCTGAATTTTGGTTTTACAAATATCTCTGTCCCCTTAAGGTTATAACAACTTTGTCTTTTAACAAAATGTATTTGGATATTTAAGGGCAATGCGTTATTCTGAGCCCTATACATAACTGATATTATAATCTACCAAATCATGGAACTTCAATAACTTCAGTTGATAAAATAATGTGCTTGATGGATGACAGTAATG
>JARVLU010000528.1:12489633-12500256 GCA_031762415.1 Simpsonichthys santanae | reverse complement strand
TTACACCTCCAGATGCAGGAAGAGAGCCACCTGCACCATGAAGGACCCCACTCACCCAGCACACACACTTTTTGCCCTGTTTCCCTCAGGCAGAAGGCTGAGGAGCATTAAGTGCAGAACCACCAGGCTGAGGAGCAGCTTCTACCCTGAGACTGGTAGACTCATGAATCTCTAACCAGAATAATCACTGTGAAAACAAACAAAACAAAACTGTGAAAATCACTGTACATGTAATGACACGCTTATTGATAAGTGTTGCTGACTATCCATGATGCTGATCTCACACTGCTGATTTTCTTCATGTTGCTGTGTTCATTAGTCCCAATCTGCTCATACAGACTCATGTTCGTGTTGCTGTTGTTTCGGCGCCTTGTTTTTGTACCATTGGTGCTTAGTGTATTCTTAGTTTAGTGAATGTAGTATACTGTATTCTTAATTCATGACTTGGATCTTACTAATATTTTTCTTTACTACTGTATTTGTATTTTTGTTGGATGTAACTTAATGATCTTTCACTAGATTGAGTCTGATATGGATCCCTCCAAGTCCATTTCCCAATTCAGTTTAAGGGATTCCAAACTGGACTCATGGTATGAACTGAGCAATGTATAAATCTTGCTAAGGGCCCCCTTAGTATCAGACCTGCACTCCACAATCTTGGCCACATAATGTTTAGAGGGGTACAAGGGAAAACAACAAGAGTTTGATCTCACAAAATGTCTTAGCTGCAGATATTTAAAAAAAATAAAAAACTGTAACGTGAATATTAAACTTCTGTATCAGCTGTTCAAAAAAGGCAAATCTACCATCAGCATAATCACACAGTGGATGCACTCCCCTCAGGCTACTTCAGTCATTTGAGAAAACTACACATTTAAGCAACATAAAAACTAGAAGGCATAGTTTCCTCAAATGATTGGTGGTCAAATGAGGTGGTCAGTTTACCCTGCCCCTGCCACCCCCCCTCCCCCCTACACACATATATATATATTATACATATATTATACTGTATATATATATAAATATATATATATATATAGTATTACATATTATATATACTGTATGCTCACATGTATCAACATATGGACAGATGGATGATATTTCCAATTCCACCTCTACGCTCTGCGACGAGGGACATAAAAAGCTATTGAAAAATCTGCTGCCTTGTTGAGTTTCTGTCTTTAAACAAATTGAGGTTGAGATCACACAGAGAATTGACAAATTCAGCCCCTGCCTTTGGCAGACGGGTACACACATTTAATCAGGATAAAGGGTACGTCTCAGCATAAAGATTGCTGTGCCCAAGACAAATGTGCATCCAACAGCTTTGTGTGGAAGTAAAGTTTGGACATACAGTACTAGTCACCTTGAATTGGGTTGACTCCAAAAGTTCATCAGTTATAGATGTACATTCAGTGATTACATTATGTGAGCTTTATTAATATCCAATCAGTAGTTTGATATTTTGCTAACAGGTAGTCCTACAAACACACACACACACAGGCAAAAACATGATTGTCCCTCTTTCGTGCTTATATTTTATGCATCTGAATACATTTATATTATGATTGTAAATAAATGATGCTATGTTTAGTTTAAAAAGTTATCCATTTATTCAGGATGCCACTTAAACTATTATTTCAAGTAACATGTGTAACTGCTACATTACTTTTTTTTTCTGTCCTCCAAAATAAAATTAAAAAAAGGCTCTTTGCCCCACTTTATATCTCTGTGTACAAGACTAAAAATATGGCTCCACTGCTGAGGGCTCCAGCCAGATGGATGCACCACAGTGGAGGATTTCACAGGGAACACGACTCCAGATGAGCTGATGAGGAAGCCAAGAAGACAAACAGCCGAAAGACAAACCAACAATGTGCTGGAGCTGATTTGTAAACACACACACACACAAAAAAAAAAAAAATAAATAAAATAAAATAAAAAATGAGAACGCATGGAGCAAATGCTTTATTTAACCAATCACATTTATCCAAAACACTGATACAGCAACATGAAATTTTAAACACAAAATAAATAGTGCAAATTAGAATGTAATTAAGCTGAAGAAGAAAAGGGATGTGTAAACATTAGCGCTGTGGCTTTGCTCACATTAGCTTCTAATAGAGCATGTGATACCATTAATGAGCGCCAATTAGGATTGAGTGCACTAGTTTAATCCCTTTGAAAATACTTTACAGTTCACTATTTATTTAGGTGTTCGCTTTGACCTGAATGCAAAGAAAAAATATCAAAAATTCACAACAGGAAGCATTCACTTGACTATTAAATATAGAAAATATTCACTCAGATGAATAGAGCAAGTTTTCAAGATTTAAAATGTATTTTAAGCTTGAGACTTAGTTAAAAACCAAAACAGACTCTCTGAATTGACACAAGACTTGAAGATCAAGATATGAATGTCCCTTAAAATGAATGCACAAACCCTATATCAATAATGTACACACATGGTGTTATTATTCCACCACACACAGATGAATGCAAACAGTGACCGCAGTGATCAGAAACCTTATATGTGAAGCACATGTAGCAATACAAAAAGTATAATGTGCAATTTTGTAAACCTAGCTTAAGAAGTAAGGAAAAATGTTGGCCCCATGCTGGCAAACTGGGTCACTGCACTGCACGGTCTGCAGTGTAAAACAAGTAAAACTATTATTTATTTGCTTTAATGAAGATTTGCATACAAATCGGTCCATGAAGACACCATCTAGTAATTCTGGTAACTAATGCGCCTTTGTCATCGTGTCGCCTCAGCCCTACCTGGGTGGCCGAGCATAGGTTCAGTATTTACATGGTCCCACCCACTTTCAGGCCTGTACTCACAAAAACATTTTTTAATCAGGTCATCTGGACAGATGTGCCGAAGTTCTAAGCTAGCTGTGTGGAGTTGGAGATTCGATGTAAGCAGACTGCAGGACATAATGTCAGAGAGAATTGTCAATCATAAGAACGCCTCCTTCACAATAATTTTTTTTAGTTTGTTTGTTTGTTTGTTTGCAGCTGGGCCATGTAACAGAACACCAAATTTCAACACACAATGTAACAAGTTGATGCTTTTAAAGTGAAAAGTTTGAAAATACAAATAATTAAACATTAAAAAAAAAAAAAAAACTTTCACATTGTGACTCATTTTGCCAGCACAGGTCACATTTTTAGTTGGTTAATTATTTTATGTATGTTTTGTGGCAACACCTAATGAAAACAAATCTTATACTGTACAAAAACCTGGTTGTTTCCCAGTTGTTGATGCTACATTTGTTAGGAAATTACATTTGTGGGTTGTGCAGCAGTTTTATATTTGCTGGTTAGAAAATTTGCCATATCTTTTCTGCCAATGCCAGTTTTTCTGGTAAAATTATTTTTTAGTATTATTGGATGAGATGATTGAAATCTTGAGCAACAAGGCATATCTTGACAAGTTAGCAATTGATTATTTTAACAGACCTTAGTAACATGTGGAAGAACCACATACAGCCACAATAGCCTGACTCCTCCCCCTCACGTTGCTCACTAGCTGGTTCCACACTATGTTGAGATGGCATCCTATTCTCAACTAGCATTTATTTTAGAATAGCCTGTGTTGGTCTCACTGAAAGAAACAGCATACCTAAGCTTACCCCATGAGTCTTCAATGGGGTTGAAATCACGACTGTACGAGGACATTCCATCATTTCCAATATTAAATTCTGAAGGTGGCCTTTGACAAACCCTGCTCTGTAAGGGCAGGCGTTGTCATTGTGGAGAATAAAGTTTTGTCACGGACTGTGGAAACATGGTTTTGCCAAATGTCAGTCTATCCCAACAGCCATATCCAGATCAGTGAAATGGCAAATGCTTGAAATGGTCACTGTAGCAGACGTACTGGATCAGGTACGGGTGCCAATCAAGCATCTGATTTTCAGTACTTTGGGTATTAGAAACTCGAAACAAGGAACAGTATTAAAATAAACTATTTAGCATTGGCAAATAAGAACTGACAAGTTTTTAAGGGCACAACCCACATACTGGACTTTGCTGCTCAACCCACACATGCATTTTCCTAACAAATGTGGCACTATTAAAGGGAAATAAACAGACTCTCCCACAGTACAAGATTTATTTCCAAGAAGCATTGCAACAACAAAGAAATAAATAACTTCTTTCTTTTTGTGTTGTGTTTATATTTGATAAACGTCATTTAGTGTTAAATATGACTATCTCTCTTTCAGTTGAGATACAAAAAAACAAATAATTTCAAACCACTTTAGAGCATAAAAGAAAATGAAAACAACTGAAAAGTTGGATAAGTGATGTGAGGTGTACAGTCCATGTACAAGGTAGTCTAGATACAGTTCCAGTGTTCCAACCAGAGAAAGAGATCTAGTACATCTCAGTACCTCAAAGGCATTTGAGGCCACTTCAATACTTTTCCACCTATGAATCCATGAGTGTACAATTACACTGCTAAAAAATAAAATAAAAAAAATAAATAAAATAAAAAATGCCCATGAAGCGCTCCATAAATTTCCGAGTGCATGCTATATTAGACTCCTCCAAAAGGCAGCATTCTAATTGGCAGGTCACACTTCATAATAGCTGGAGACATCCATTTACAGAGTCTAACAAGAAAATTTGAAATGCATCAGTAGTACAGTCATTAGATGACAAGCTCTGAAGCTTCTCAATTTCCTGTTTTGGATTATATTGCCGAGCAGCATCTTTAACAGAGTCACTGCAGAGCGCTCCGGACTGCCAGCTGCACCGAGACGATTAGATTACAGTGGCAACCGCCAGCGTCTAAACCAAGTTCTGGTCTTTCAGGATGCACTGCAAGATGTGGTGCTTGACCGCACTGAAGACGAATCGAATGTTGTCTGTGTTTGTGGCACACGTGAAGTGGGAGTAAATGATTTTGTCCTTGTTAGGATTGAGGTTTTCAAACATGTCCAAGATGAATTTTTTTCCTGCTTGGATGTCCTGCTGCGGACCTGAGAGAAGAAAGCACATGATAAAACCAAAACTCTAATCATATGAACTCAGTTTAAAAGCCTCAACATGGTATTTAATTATTATGATATGACCCTTTTTGCAAAACGAGAGGCTCAAATCTTGTGCGGGTTCAAATAAATCTGTTTGAATGCAAACCAGAACATTTTAAGCCATAGAATCAAGAGCAAGGTAATTTCCTGTTTACATATTTTCATCTTAGGCATGAATGCCATTTTAGTTTGGGGACTTTTAAAAATTTGAATAGTTTTTGTTTTCCCCATGTGGGATGATTACCCATATACATTGTGCAGGAACAGAGAATTGGGTGCACGAGTTTGAATCTATTGCAGAATTTTTCTAATTCACACAGCCTCAAAATTATACCTACCGGCACATACACATATTCCACTAATATTGAGTTAAATGTTCCTTATCACGTTGCATCTTGACCACACATTTTGTAGCCATCAACAATCTTCTGGCATAACTGGGACCATATATATGACCACTCTTCTTGGCAGAAACAGTACAGTTCATTTAAATTGGTTTAAAATCTAAAAAAATTTCAAAACAGTCCTTCATGTTCCTTTTTTCATTCACATAATATAATGCACAAGTACCACAGCATGATGTTACCACCACCATGCTTGACCGTTGGTACAGTGTTTGTAATTTTGAAGGCCTCACTCTGACTCCTCCAGTTCTTATTAGTGTGACCAAATAGCTCAATCTTTAGCTTTTCTCCAGAAACCATTTTGGCTTGTTCATATGGGCAGCAGCAAACTTTCTGTTGAACTTGAAAGTCCTGTTCTTTCTTGGTGAGGACCGCGGTGATGGAAAACTTGTTTTATTTTGGACAGTGGCATTAATATTTCCACATGGAAGGGTTGATCCTTGATGGTTCATGGGGATGATTTCTTTATCTGGGGTGTAGTTTGGGTCTTCTTTAAGACTTTGGCAAATTTGTGACACATCAGAATAATTTGTACTTCCTGACACTTGTTTGAATGGACGATCTTGAAATATGAATTTGTTCTGAAATTACTCCAACATACTTTCTTTACTTGTGTAAACATACCGTTTTTCCTCAATCTGAGTTTCTTGGACTCTACCAAGTTTCTGAGTACAGTAGTCCCTCAATACTTTGCGGTTCTACTTTTGCAGACTCACTTTTTCGTGGGTTTTCAATGTAAGATTGTACACGGCACAAAATTGGCTGATTGATAGAAGGCTACCTAGTGGAGCATTGTGCTGAGGGGCAAACTGACCATCAGGAGCTCTGGGATATTTCCCGGTGGCCTGGCCCGCTCATTGATCGCAAAGGGGGCCCCTCCTTTCTCTTTCTGAGGCTGTCAGATAAAGAAAGGTGGGGGTGGGGTCTATCTTTTCCCATTGCTGCTGTGGGAGTGTCAGTGAGGTGGATACCAGAGTGAATGGCAAGGATTGTTTATTTTAAATAATCAGGCGCGACCCAAACCAGGCCTTTAGTACCCCTTGGCAATCACTGAGAGGGCCAGGCCACCGGGAAATGTCCCGGTGCTCCCAGTGGCTAGCATCAGTCTGTCTGCTCTCTTTTTCTGTGCTCTTTTAGAGAGCTTAAGAGAGTTTAGAGCATTGTGAAGAACATTCCAAGTGTGTGGAAAGGTTTTATAAAGCCTTGAAATATATATAAATACTAAACTAAATAAAATGTCCCTACTCAGTGGATTTTCACCTATCGGGGGGGTGTCTGAAATGTAACCCCCACAATAAGTAAGGGACTACTGTATTGGTGACTTCAATGAGTGCCATCAAATAAAACTTTTTATGCTGGCAAAGAAAAACTACCAGCTGTCATTAATCATGATCACAGACAAGACATGATTAGGCCTTGACTTTATCAAAGAAGTAGGTGTGTATGCGTGCATGTGTGTGTGTGTGTTTTCCCTTACCATCATACTCGGGAAAATAGTCCACTAAATGTGAGTACATGATTTTTTCCTTCAGCAGATCTATCTTGTTGAGAAACAAGATGATTGAGGACGCGTCAAACCATTTGTAGGTTATGATCGTCTTGAACAAAGCCATGCTCTCCTCCATTCGATTCTTTAGATAAACACAAGAGCAAGAGCAGAATTACTTAAACAGACATTGAAAGCAGTAATTTGGCAGTCACCGTGTGAGGAATTTCAACTGGCTGTCATATCTTCAGAGGTCCAAGCCTTTCTGAGAGGTGTATTTTGCTAAGCAGAGTGACTTAAGAGCTCCCCCTGCAGGTGAACCATATACAGTGCCATGAATGAAGATAAAACAAGGCTTCTGGTGTGACTGGAGTGAAATACAGAGAGAGAGACATCAGGCTGGTGCTGGCCTCTGAAGAAATCTGGGTCATCATTTGGCTTTGAACAAAAGAAACAATCTTCCTTTTGTGTCCCTCACTGGGATTTTTTTTAATCATCCCAAAGTGAGCCTCTTTTTTCATCCCATGCACATAAATAAAAAGATATTGTATAAAAGAAATGATTGTTTTGTAGGCAGCGGCCTGCTCCTCACCTCGTTGCTGGACTCAGCAAGGACCTGATCGTACTCGCTGAGTGCCACCAAGAACATGATGGACGTGACGTTCTCGAAACAGTGGATCCACTTCCTCCTCTCAGAGCGCTGGCCACCTACGTCCACCATCCTGAGGCCACAAGTTTGAACCATTTTTATGGGAAAAAATAAACATCGTATCATCTATTTTACATACAGAAGCTGAATGTTAGGCTCATTGTTGGAAACAAAATGAACATTAGGAAAGAACATTTAAATAGGTACATTTTTATACCTATTTAAATATCTCTTAACAGATATTTGTAAAACCAAAATTCAGAACTAGTTTGAAGGGACAGCCTACCTCAATTCAGGGAATTGGATTATGGAATGGTTTAGAGAGTGATGTTAAAAATGCCAAGTCTATGTGTACATTTAAGAAAATGATCAAAACTGAATTGTTAAAAAATATATACAGTATAAAGTAGCTTAATGTGTATTGTATTAGAGTTAGAAAAATTAGAAAGAGTTATTCATTTTGTTCTGTTACTTGAAGATTATTTTTGTTTGAGCTAATTGTTTGAAACAAGGGGCAGATACAGTATAATAAGATTCATTTTCTTCTTTCTGCTACCTTTCATTGTTATATTTTGTATGTTATCGTTTATGGGATTGTTTTGTATTGTATTTTAAAATGAACAAATTTATAAATAAAAAATGAAAATATTCCTAAAATATATTGGAAAGATGGGTTTTATAAAGTATGCTAACTATGCTAAATAAGAAAAAAGATCTATCTGTCATAAAGACTATTTATTTTCCACTTCTCTATGTGACCCTTTGGGAAAGAATGTTGCCCACCTCTGGGTTACACAGATATACAGGAAGTACGCATGAAGACCAGTCACAAGAATCTGCCACGCGCAGTGTGTGAAGCTTGTTGTTATACTCTTATCAGTTCAGCCAAGCTCACACAGACTCGGAGGCGTGGAGTGCCGGCTGCACGCCGCAGCCTCACTCATCCAGCTTTCTAACGCCAAACGCATGGTCCATGGACAGACTCAACACTCTCAGCCATAGTAGTTAAAAACATCCAAACCTTTGAGCAAAATTCCCTAACAACTCACATGGAAGTGTCCCTCTGCTTCTGAAGGCTGCATTAGACTCTTACAGGTTTTGCATTAATGCTCCTCACCGTGCTGAATGATGCCGTGTTCCAGAAGCCTGCGGCCCAGCTGCTCGGCCTCCTCCCTGGATGGCATCTCCCCCTCCTGCAACAGCCAGTCGGTGAACTCCGAGGCCACCAGCGTCCGCTCAAATGACACGTCTTCCTCCTGTCGCGTCTGAATTAAGTTGTTCTCTGTGTTCATCAACCTGTGGCGGTTAAAAAAAAAAAAAAGAGAGAAAGCTCAAGAAGTAAACTCAAGTGTTGAATAAATAGTGGGAACACAGATTCAGCATTCACACTGCTGTTTTCCTGTTTGTAGCTTCTCCTGATGGATTTTATTAAAAAAAAAAAAAAAAAAAAAAAAAAAAAAAAAAAAAAAAAAAAAAAAAAATAACTGCTTTTGCATTGTATGTGCCTTTTTTTTTTTTTTTTAAACCTTTCATACCACATGTCCAGATCAAATGGGAATCAAGTGCTCTGACTTTTAGTACACTGTAAAGTAAGTCATTGGTCCTTTGGGTTTGGAGTAAATAAACAAAAACCTGCAAATGAGCTTTAAATCAGCGGAGTGTTTTCCTGTTTTGTCATGTGTTGTGTGTCTGTTGTGTGTCTGTTGTGTGTCCTGGGGTAAAACGCAGAAACCTTCATTGCCTCAGGTTTGCAGGTTTTGCAACTTCCTCAGTTATGAGCCACTTTAGATAAAAGCATCTGCTAATTAAAAAAAAAAAGCTTTATTATTCAGAAGCAGAAAATAAGGGACAGCGTTCGAGATGATGAAGCTGAGCTGGAACTTTTTAGTAAATCCCAATTAAAGCTAATGAAAGCTAATTTAGGTGCCAAAAGCTTTCTCCTGCCTAAAAGCTTCACGTCCTCAGTCGTCCTCTCAGTCCGGCTGATTGCACCGTGCAGTGAAAGAGGCTCGTACGGTTAATGCGGGCTGTATTTCACAGGTTTGAACTGAGTTAAGTTTTTTTTTTTTTTTTTTAAAGCAGAAGAATAAAATGTCTGAGGCGAACACTCAGAGCTGTTCTTCTTTACGTGCTAACGCCAACCAACTCGTTTAGCTGTACATCAGATTTGAAAGGAGAGCTGGAAGGGAACAAATCACTTATTACAGTGTTTGCAGATCCTTTCAAAACTATAGTCAACTTAATTTTTAACAAGACAAACTTCATTAGGGAGATATTGTTACAATACCTCATTCATCTGGTTTCTTTAATAGCAGTGGGCAATTATGTAAATGCAAACAAGCGACACTTTATCTTAGTAATCACGTTTATCACTTGTTCACGCCTAAAAGCCATTATAAATAATCAGGTATAATCAGTGATATACTGTACTTTTACAGCTTAATGGCTTCTGCTTTATCCATTTCCATTACACATGTGTGCATTGTAAACAGCCAGCTTTAAAATCACATTCTCCTTTCAAATTAATGTGATTTCATTTCCTTTTAGACAAACTTACAGCCTGTAACCCTCTGAAGTGATGCATTAAAGAGCCTCATATGCAGGTTAGCATGCTTGCATGTAGTTTACAATGACAGCAGGGATATAACTGGTTTAAAACTATCCAAGCTGTCTGGTTTTTAGGCACATGATTGTGTAACTTTTTTTGACACATGGTTGTGTAACGACAAGCGCATACTGGGTGAATGTAACACAACAAGGTGTGCTAAAGGTTTACACCAATGCAGACCAAGTCAAACTTGAAAATTGTTTGTGGTTATTGTGGTGACAAATAATCAGGGAGATTTAATAAGAGCATTTTGGGTTGAGGGAGGGGGTGTGTGGTGTGAGGGGACTGATTCCTTGACAAGGAATCAAACCCACCAGTATACTAACAAGGAGCTTTTATAACTGTAAAAAACCTATTTATTCATGCAGGCTCCACCGCTTCAGTCCTCAGGCAGGTGTACCAGATATTTTTTTTTTGGGGGGGGGGGGGGGGGGGGG
>JARVLU010000528.1:12475725-12488282 GCA_031762415.1 Simpsonichthys santanae | reverse complement strand
AGTCTTACTGATTGTGTGGGGTGGACAGGTGTCTTTATGCAGCTAACAACCTCAAACAGGTGCTTCTAATTTAGAATAATGAGTGGAGTGGAGGTGGACTTTTTACAGGTGGACTATCAGGTCTTTGACGGCAAGAATTGTTACTGATTGGCAGGTGTTCAAATATGTATTTGCAGCAGTAACACACATATTAAAAAAATCAAACATTATGATTTCCAGATTTTATTTTTTTAGATTGTCTCTCACAGTGGACATGCACCTAAGATGAAAATTTCAGACCCCTCCAGTGGGAGAACTTGCAAAGTCATAGCAGTTCATACCTCTCTCCAATAAAAACCTTTGCCACAGGAATCAAATCATTGTGTTTACATTTTACACATAATTTTTACAACTGGGTTGTAGATCAACTCATGTAGTGAGGCTACGACATGCCAAGTGGATTCTGCACAGAAATCATTTAACTAAAGGTGGAGTTGAGCGGTAAAATAGCATTTTAGAAACATAAAATTACCACAAATTGGAAAATAAATTTTCCAGGAAAGGATATTTATTAAAACAATATGCTTACAAAACAATGCTAATTTGTTTACGGACATTTTTAAAAACATTGTTTTTCTCACTTCAATCTTATGTATTTTTTTTGTTTTTAGATCGTCACAAAACCTTTTAATTTTTTTTGTACGTCTCGTCATGTTTGGCATATCAGGGTAAAATAAATTAAGTTTGTTTGTTGCCCTTTTTCCTCTCTTCCAACAAACGTTTACAATGTCGGGGCCGAACAGCTTGTATACAAATATATACACACTCTTTATAAATTAATTTTTTTAAAGAAAAAGCTAGTCAATATTTTGTGTCTCAGTCTGACAAACTAAGCACACTTTGCAAAATAGATTTTAGTTGTGACTATAATACAAGAAATACTGTATAGTTAAACTAAAAAAAAAACACAAGTGCAACAACAGACCCAGCATCACAAAAGCACTCTAATTAAATGTCAGGTCGTTTTCATTTGTTTGGGATTGTGCTGGTTTTAATTTTAATTTCAGTGTAATCAGGTCACAATGCCACAGACTGACTTTTAGGGTTTGCTGTCAAGAATTAAAAATACTGTACTGTAAGGCAAAGTCCATGTTTCCATGATAACAAGGAGACCAGGGTTTTCTTAGTACGGATCCAACTGTAACATATAATGTCTTTAAATCTCTCTCAAATCAAGTCAGCTGCGCGTCACAACAAAGAACTTCCTTGTAAATTTTTACTACCCCCCGCCCTATAATTTAACCATTCTAAAACCATGCATCTTTGTTTAGAAAGTGTGCCAAAAACATTCAAACAGAAAACATTACATGAAGATAAAACCTACTTTTTTGTTTTAGAGGACAAAAAAAAAAAAAAAAAGGTATTTTCTGACATAAGGCTAAGCGCTGGCTCACAACAACAAACTCACCACACAAATGGGTTTACATCAATGATAGGAACTAAAAATCCAACCCAAGCCGTCCATGTTTTAAAGAACTTTAAGTAAAACCTGTCGTGTGTACAGAGGTGATGTAATATGTGGCATTAAAGGGAAGGGGCACTTCTACCCAAAGCAGAGGAATGTTGGCTCTGAACAAAGGGTGCAAACAGTTTGGCAGCATGGCTTCTTCTTCTTCTTTCACCTCTCCCTAAAAGAAACGACCAGAGTACTGCCTCACGCTGAAATGCAGAACAAAAAAGAGAAATTCAAACATTACGAACATTAATACAAGCAGGAAATGATTTGCTTAATAACTTCAAGACGTTGTGCATATGAAGCTGTTAAAAAAGAAAGCGCAGGTCAAGCCGATGGCAACAAAGAATACACAGTCGTGGTAGTTTGACACCTTTTAATCCACAATCAGTTGTTAAACTCAAATCAAAGTCACGATGTAGATGACCTACTGAACTGAGGTGACTCCATAAAGGCAGACCAAATATTATGACACATTAGGTATAAACAGGGCTTAGTAACTAAATAACTACAAAAGAAGGAAATATGGCAGGTTGAGTGATTCTAGGAGCCCAAGATGAGATTGTTAGGGTGCTCTTTTCTCAGATCCACAGATAAACTCTTATTATTATTTTTAAAGTAAATACTATTACAACTCTGGTCACTATAAAAACAACATTTTGAAACTTTTAAAAGTTCAAGTAGCCAAGTATTTCATGCAAAAACAATTGTGTTTCCATGTAGTAGAAGGTGAGTTCAGCAGAGCAGATCCTTCACCTTCAGGGTGAAGATGTTTATGGGAAAGTACGTGCCTGTTCTGCAGTAAGTACTGGGCGTTCTGGATCTGGTCCCGTGTCCCTGTGATGGTAATGATGCGGTCCTCAGAGCCCTCTAGTGGCTCATCAATCTTGATGGAGGCCCCAGACTCGTGGCGGATCTGCTTGATCCTCTGGCCTCCTTTACCAATGATGGAGCCTGCCAGCTGCAGAACAAGCATCACATCAGCCAAAGGAAAGTAAACTAAGAAGCTTTTTAATATATGGATCAGCGTTCCTACTTTTACTTACATCTTTTGGGATGGTAACTTGTGTTGTGATGACCGGGCCCCCAATATCACTGTATGACCCTCTACCACCTGGAATGTGAGTAAACAACAGAGAGAATGCGTTTGACTGAAGCATGCAATAAAATTCAGCATAAGTGAAATTTTAAAATATCTTTTATCCAAGTTTTATTGTAATACAAATTCAACCTAACATGTTAAAAGATTTATTTTTACAATCGGGTAATTTTAAAGCTCTACAAGATCTTACAAAACATATTTTCCTGCCTAAGTGCTAGTCAGGTCCGAGGGACAGATCCTGAAAAGACGCCGTGCCTAAGAAAATAAACAAAGCTGTTATGTAAAAACATTAATAAATAAAAAATAACTTACCATATCCACTTCCACTCTGCAGTTCAGGGTTGAATAAAGGGGAGAGAAAAAGATTTAAGATAAATAAATTGGTTTTAGCACAATAATAAATTGCAAAAAACAATAAACAAGCATTATTTTACAGTTACAATGTGGATGCATCCAGAACCACTCAACTATCTGAGTGTTTACTTTAGTTTAGAAGTTATTACATTTTAATATTCTCATATAATCATGATAGAATAATTGTGTCGGGCAGTCAAAAAAGGTAAACAGCTGTTGAAATAAGTCCGTCCATCATCTTTACCTACTTCTTCCTTTCAAGGTCAAAATAAATTAAGTTCAATAAAACTGACCTAAGAATTAGTTGATTTAAAGCTAAATAGCTTAAGGACAACTTGAAAGTTTTCTATGCAAAGAGCTCACGAGGACAGCCTCACCTGCATTGTGCAGTTCCTAACACCAAGCACCTGAAAGCATCGCCTGTTACACCTGCTGCTCTAGTTTCTGATTTATTGTCAAGAACAGCTGCTGTGTTTGAGGCCAAGCCAAAAATGGTTTCATTATTAGAGCGCACGTCTATTCTGTTTTGAACATGTAACAACGAGGCTCTTAATCAAGCACCTCGGTACATAATGTGAACTAATTTCAGATGTAATGCAGGCAGAGATGTGGCTACAATATTAAAACAAAAATAATAATTGTACCTGAAAACAATATGATGCATTCCTGGTTGATGTCTGTTTATTAAAGCTTTTAGATCAGTCTCAAAACAGCTGCAGCTAAAATAACATGGTACAAGTGTGATATGGATGGTTTTCACCACTTTAAGTCTCAGGAACTATCTAGTTGTATTTTAACAGCCTTGCAGCTAAAACCTGCAGAGAACCACTTTAGGAACTCCTCTGGTTTCAAGCTCAAGTCGATTGCTAGCCTGGTGGATCTCTGGACTTCATATTCAGCTGCTCTGTGCAAACGATGGAGACAACTGTTGCCAGGCAACAACAGGTCTACAAGAGTGTGCTTACGCAACGAAAACAGCAGCGATGTCAGAGCTTCTGCGTCTGCGCTGTACTACACTCAAAGAGGAGGAACTGCAATCGTATTGTGTGAAACACAGTTCAGACAAATATTACACACTTGTGAAATAACAACCGTGCACTAAAGCAGCAGCTGACGACACTCACCATGCTGTCGTAACGGTCTCCTCGGACTCTTCTGTCACTGCAAAACACACAGGGTTATTTCTGAAGAAGCCTTTCTGGCTCACAGAGAAGATGTTCCCTGATTAGGCTGATATTAGGCAAGTGCCGTATTTTACGCCGTACACGTCACACTGCCTTATAAGTCAAGTCAGTCCACATATGTCTAATAAAGTGGAAAAAACAAATACGTCGCTTCGCCATATACGTCACATCCATTATGTATCACTGTTGACAACCTGGAAATGTGGGCTGGTGTTGTGCTAAAAATCGATTGGCTGCCAAATGGCCGTCGCGGGAGCGTGCACGGGAGGGCTTTAACAAGAACTTAACAAGATTAACACTTAAAAACAATTATTTGTTTACTCAAAATTACAGCAAAGGTGTGTCTTGGTCTAACTTTTGCTTAATAAATGCGCTTTGACGGTCTAATCAGCTGTATTTCAAAAGCCGATACGTGGAAGTAGGAACGCGCAGAGGGACAACTCGCTGTGCATTTCTTTGAAATTTAACAAGACAAGCACCTACAGCAATTCTTTGTTTGCTCGACCTTATAGTAAAGGTGTGTCTCGGTTGAACTTTTGCTTAATAAATGCACTTTAATGGTCAAATCAGCTTCATTTCGCAGGCACGGCGCAGCGAAATGAAGCTGATTTGACGGTTGCTCCAGGCATGATTCCAGAGCTGGATGAAGGTGGCAGGCTAGGGCAAGCCGATTGTGTCATTAATAGCCACTTTTACCTATTGTACAACACAACAGCATGCCATACTACTCCAGTGCCATCTAGTGGCTTAAAATGGTAATGTTCAATATTTTCAATGACAGAATGAACGAAAACGGTCATGTCTAAGCCAAAAATTTATTTTAAATATGGGGGAAAAATTTTAAAAATAAAATACAGGTAGTCCCCGGTTTCCGGCCGAGATCCGTTCCTACGGCCCGGCCGGAAACCGATTTAGACTTAAACCGGAACGGCTCCCAGTGGCGGCCGTAAACGCGGATTTTCGGCCGCAAAAGTGAAACCGAAACTAAACAGCGATCGGTAACGTCTTTTTAAACACATTTTTTCAATTTAAAACAACTTCGAACGGCCGTTTTAATGTGTTTTAATTTGTTTCCAAGCAGTTAGTTAACAAAATACCCTAAAAAAAAACGAAAAATATATAAAATGCTTCATGAAAAAGGCAACGAACGGCGCGATGACATCACTGGGGTCGGCGCCATAAGTACGGAGCGCCGTAAGTAGAGACCGCCGTAGGTCGAGGACAACCTGTATTGTGCAGCTTTTTAGCCTTAGTGATTAAAAGGGACCACTCAAACGATACTTCTGTAGCTCTGTGCACATCACTACCTGCTCTTTTAAAGGCTTTCTTATGTCAACTCCTTGTTCCTGAAAGTGACTTTCACCACCACCAATAGTAATAACAATGTCTGTTCTAAACTAGGGAAAATGTTAGTACGGTGTGTTGTCAGAAAAATGACTCCTCTGTTTTTACACATTTAAACAACTACAACTCCAATTGCTTATGTTTATGTTATATATTTAATAAAACGTGAGCTCAACCAAGAGACACATTATGCGACCCCCATGTGCTCTCTAGCGCCCCCCCCCCCATGAGGGTCGGGCCCCCCAGGTTGGAAACTGAGTTAGAGGACATGCAGGTAATTGGAATGAGGACAGAGGATGAAGAGGACAGAGTGAAATGGAGGAGAATAACTCTCTGTGGCGACCCCTGAAGAGGGAAAATCCTTAGAAGCAGAAGTCATCTTAGAAAGGGCACAAATAATAATTCTGCAATGATATCCTATTAATCTGTTGCCATTTTTCATGTTGCTGAAGCTCAGCAGCAGTTACATCTACTACGGAAATCAGCCAACAAGCCAGCAGGAGTAGACCACATGAGAAAGTCCAAGATATTGTACAGTGCCCACAACTTCAAATTTAATTGACTGATCCAAACCCAACATGGACTTGTGGTCTCATTTGCCTAATGGGCTAATAATTCAGATGTTTCAGTTTGATTTCTGTTGATCTTGTCTTCCTGGTGGAGGATTTTTTTTCTCCCCCTGGAGACCATTCATTCAAATATTCATTTTCTGCTACTTATCTGTGTTTGGGTCATGGAGACACCATATTCCAGAGGGAAACCCAGACATCCTTTACCCCAACAATATCCTCCAGCTCATCTGGAAGATCCTAAAATATCCCCAGACCAGAGAGGATATATAATCCCTCCAGTAAGTTCTGTGTCTGTGCTGGGGGTCTTGTTCAAGTGGGGCATACTGTGAAAACCTCCAGCGGGAAATAACCAAGGCATCTTACTCAGATGCCCAAAACACCTCAGCTGATTTTTTTTTTAACATGGTGGAACAGCAGATCTACTCCAAGTCCATCCTGGATGTGGGAGTTCCACACTAAGCCTGGCTACCCTATAAAAAAGGTTGATTACATGTGCTTTTACTGTATCTTGTTATTTGTATATTTATAATTTTTTGTCATGATTCATACCACATGATATTCCCTGTCCCTAGAACCAGTTTAGGGCACCAGGAATGTGCCCACCCAGGGCTCCACCCTTGCCCTCCAGCATATCACCAGACATTCAAGGATCTTCCTGCAAGGTCAATCAAGATCAAGTGGTAGGTTCACCAAAAAATACTTGATGTAGTGCTTTTAGGCTTGGCCTGGACAAAGTCCTAAAAGCCAAGGTTTGACTTCCAGGTGCTCACCAGCGAGAACAGCTTTTAGAACTAGCTCTAGGTGGGTGCATCAGATTCCTTGGTCCAGGAGAGAATGTCTGCTGAGTATGGTCCTACTTAATCATCAAAATCATTGAATTATTCTTATTCAGACTCTCCCCAGAGGCCATTTAGCCATGGAAGACCATGGCAGATGGTCCATGGCGTTCATCTGATCCTCTCCAAAGGTTAGGTTGCCATGGAAGACCCTAATAGGGGTTTATGCCTCTAGGCCTAGCACAATCCAGTCCAGAGGATGAAGCGGGTGCTCAAACACTTTCACAACATGAGGTTTCTTTCTGCAGAGATGTGCCTGAAAGATGCATACAACATTTGGTTGTGTTATTTGTTTCCAACACAAAGCAACACTATAGAAAATGTAAAAATTGGCTTGTGTTACATCCATAAAAAAGCAAGAAAGTCATGAATCATTTTATTGTAATTTACACAAATGACTAAAATACAATTTTCAACTTAAAAAAATACATTTAGGATCTCTTCAGATACTTATTTGGATATCTTGAAGACCCTGACAATTCAACACAGTTAAAAATACACCCTTACTCTGAATCACTGTTTGGTTACAGTTCAGATTCAAAACTGTGGTGGGGGTTAGGCATTCAAACAAATGTCTTCAGAAATAGAAGAAAAAAAAAATAAAAAATTTGTGTTTTGACCTATGTATAAAATCTCTTAACATCTATTGCTTTTATTTTTTTCCCCTTACCTTACAGGTAATCTTTTCTTTTTAAAAGATATAGAGCTAAGACACCTCTCTTTCAAAAACTATAAAGTTGAACTGGATGTCAAAAGAATCCCCAGCTGTAAAGAGCAATAATTAGCTAACTTAGTTTAGTTTATTTTAGTTTATTTGTTCTTTTTTTTTTTTTCTCAAAACAATACAATACAAAACAATCCCATGAACAATAACATACAGAGTATATAAAAAAATGAAAGGTAGCAGAAAGAAGAAAAAATCTTATTATATCTGCCCCCTTTTTTCAAACTATTAGTTCAAACCGTAATAATCGTATAGTAACAGAACAAAATTAATAACTTTCTAATTTTTCTAACTAATACAATACACTACACATAGAATATAAACAGTACACATTACGCTACTTCATATAATTTTTTGACAATTCAGTTTTGATCATTTTCTTAAACTGACACATTGATTTGAAAATTTTTAACATCATTCTCCAAACCATTCCATAATCCAATTCCCTGGATTGAGGTGGACCGTCCCTTTAAACCGGTTCTGAATTTTGGTTTTATAAGCATTTCTGTTCCCTTGAGATTATAACAACTTTGTCTTTTAACAAAATGCATTATTTGACTTGGGACAAAAATAAAGTATCTTGGTGAGATAATTTGTGTCCTGGATTCAAATTAATGGGATAACTGTTTATGTCCTTTCTGAAGGTCTTCAGGGACAAAATCAATGAAGGAGGTATATCACTACATTCCAGACAAAATTGATGAAGGAGGTATAGCACTACATTCCAGACAAAATTGATGAAGGAGGTATATCACTACAGACATTTAATGAGCTGTATTGCTGTCAGGTTGCAGGGGATACATTCATTCTTGCATCACAATAAACGGAATAATTTGTGCTCGATCTAAAAAGAAAAATACATGTGAAAGTAGTTAGGCTTTTCTTTCTGCACTATAAAAAAGATTTTCCTCCTAGAGTCTTTTTCTCCTGGTAATGGTGCATGTGTGTCACCCCCTAACGGCTGCTGGGTCGCCTTTGATTCCCTTTAATTGTTAGATTGTCCTTCAATCAGAGGCACTTCAGTGCTGCCCCACAGTTTTGTAGTTTTATTTCTCTTCTTTCATGTCTCAGTACAGCTGGAGGCATTGTCTTTTTGAATGGCCTGTTTGTGTGTCCATCCACAAAGTATTTTTTTTTTTAACAACATACAACAAGAAAGCCTGGAGTTATTTCATAATAATATAATTCATCCAGAGCAAAGTTGAACTCAAAGATGAACAGTGTAGAATTTGGTGGATCAGGTACAAACAATGATAACAAACATTGTCTTGTCTAAAATGAATTCACTAGTTGGCAGCCATGTGCAACTTAGAGTTTGATCATTAGTTTATGACACTGGTGGCTAACACAGATAAGAAAATGTCACAGTTAAGTCCACAAAGTTAAGTCAGGTCCTCTGGACGGATTCTTCTTGTTGAAACATTTTGTCTTTTATCCAAAAGACTTCATTAGTCCAAGGAGCTGCAACAAACTCAGCCTTATAAATGGCACCTGAAAGTTTTCAACAAATGGAACCATCCAGAGGACCTGACTTAACTTGGTTGGACTTTTTTACCTGGATTATTGAGCATGAGTTTTGATGTCACAGTTAAGTGTAATTTCTAAAAGGAAAGTTGAAAATAAAATAAAAAAACCCGTTTATACAAAGCTTTTGTATTCAAAGAGTCTATTCAGATGCAGGAGTTGGTCTAAATACCCTATACTTGACCTATGTTTTCTTTTTAGGGTCCGTGAGCTACCATAAAAAAACAGTTTAGTTACTCTGTTTAATAACTTGCAAAATAAAAAGAGTAAAAGTTGTAAAAACTATGAAAAAAAAATCACGTAACACCGAGTGTAATTTGTAAAAAAATAAGTAATTGACATGGTGAAAAAAACCCTATGTTGTCAATTCACCACTTTATTGTCTGTTCAAACAGGTCTCACTTGTAAATGAGTCTTGGAGGCTCAAAGTGATTTATTCATTTAAACAAAGGCTGAATGAATGAATATTCCTACAAAAAGTCAGTACTGTGTGAAGTATTTCTCCTGTGTTTTGTGGTTGGTGAGTTAACTGTACAACCACAAGACCAGCTTCTCTCTTTAATGTTGCCAGAAAAACACAGAAAAAATTCACATTTGCTGCAGCAGAGCTCGATCAGTGACTTTTGTCCCCCTGAAAGTCCCTGACGTGTCAGACGTCTCTTGAGACTGTGTCCTTTGCCTCCTGTTCGCTTCCTTCTGTTCTGATCCATCGGAGGCCTCCCGGGGCCTCATTTACATCTGTTGTATTCGCACAACAAAAGAAGTCTGTTTTGACAGAAAAATGTTATTTACACCAACACAATCAAAGTGAACTGGAGTTGAGTTTTAGAATGTTTTTCATGCATTTAGTTTTTCTTTATGAAAAAAAAAAAAAAAAAAATTAAAGATACTATAGTTATGGAAATTTGAAATATTTAGGAACATAGTGAGAACATAATTTCACAGTCTCAAAACTCGTCATTTTACATCCGTTGTCATGCTTTTTGTTTTTGTTCTGCTTGTTGTGCTTTTATCAGCTGAGTTTTATTAAAAACGTGCCTGTGCGTCCGGTCTGTGGTGATTTGCACGTGATGAATGGTTGTTGCTGTTTGAGTGTTCTCAGGAATTTGTGAAACAGTTGGATCTTCAGCTTCCCCTTTGCTGCTTTGAGCTTTTTCTTTTTGACATGACAGAGACAAAAATCACAATGGACAAAAATCTGCTTTGTGATTGAAAACCAAAAATAACCACTGAAGCTGCAGTGATGTTCTATTTTCAACTTTACTGATTAATTATTTAATTCATTTTTATTTTCTTCATGTTCTTTTTCCACTTTGTTTTCTTCAGGATGAAACAGGTATTTTTCAGCTAACAACAGACTTCATATAACTTTTGTCCAATCAACAGTTGACTTATATTTAGTATCAGGAGATACCACTGCTGCTACTCCATTTACTTAAATATTTTCATGCTATTTTTCACATCACCAAGGTGTTTCCACCATACCCCAGCTGAACTCTCTTAGAACATGTTAGGATGCAGCTACATGCTACAAGACTGTGTCACAATACTACCACTGGTGTCATGCCATCCCTTTTGCATGATCATGGTCGTAGTTTGGGCATAAGGCCTGTGTGGCTAAGCTACATCAAAATGTACAAACTCTGTCATGAGCACACTTCCATCATCATGATAAACTTCCTTGATCTTGCTATGAAAAATGTGTGCAGATTCAAAACTTCTACAACTTATTGCATGCAAAAAGGGAGACCCCTGTGACCCTGCAAAGATCTTCCATGTTTTGGCTGATTGTTATAGTGGTATCGTCATCCAGTGAGAAAGAAACCATAGTGAATTAAAAAAAAAAAGAAAATTAAAAAAAAAAAACGTTTAATATTGTTGTAGCTGTCACGTGCTAACAAGAAGAACATGATGGAGTCATGCTTGTGTGACAACACTCTTTATTTTAGAACACATTTGACCTCCTTTGTCAGAAGTGCTTTCTCCCTTAAACACAATGGGAATGACCAGTGACTCGTGGTGTCAGTTTTGCAGCCAACAACACAGGTGTCAAACCAAACCCAAACAGGACATCAAAAGAACAACCTATTTCCATACAACCATCGTAACAAACACAATACACACACAAATGCCACAACATCACCCAGCATCCCTTGTAGCCTGCACAGACTCTCTGAGATGCTACAATATTATGTTTTACTTCATTAAATACATGAGAAAGGGGTCATCAGCTTTGGGGTGCAGCTGGTCAGTCTTTTGTTTCTCCCCTCGATTCCCTGTGCTGTCTCTCATCCTCAGTCATCTCCACAGTGTTTTTCCTTAGTTAGTCTGCCACTCTCACCATGTGGTGCAAACAACAATAAAGAAACTTTCTCTGACTCCCAGTTATTAATCAGTTCAGGTGTCTTCAATATCTCACGAGTGAACCCCTATACAGTATATTTAGTCTCCTGCCTCTTGTGCTGCTGTTTGCCGTATTGTTTTCGTATTGCTAGTGCTAAGCATATTTTTAAAAAATTTTCTTAATTCATATCTTAGATCTTATTACTGTTTTTTATTTATTTACATTTTATACATTTGTTGGATGTAACTGGGACCCTGTGTACACATGGTGCAAATAACAAATAAAGAACATTGAACCTCCTTAGCAGGGAATTATTGGTTACAGTTACAGTCTTTTCCCAATGTTCTTTTTTCCCCCTCCAAAAACTGTCTCCGTTTTACTGCCATGTCTGCGTTTTGCTTTTTCCTTTTACAATATATTCATTTTTGGAGCTACTTGTTGGTTCCAACTTCTCACGAGAGTCACATCTGAGGTTTTTACATGAATAAATGTTTATTTCTGTTCTTACACAGTATAAATGTGTACTGTTCTGTTTGTGTGGGCATTTTATCTAGTTTGAAAATGTACCACACTATGCTGGTGTATCTTGTGTATGTGGGTAGATGTGATTTGCATTATTATGACTGTGTTTTTGTTAGATTTTCAGGAGCGCCAGAGTTTAGGTAAGTAAATCAAGTGCTGACTCAGGGTTGGAGCTGCAGTTTGCACTATCCTCTCAATAACTAATACTGAACTGAAGTATCTCTAAGCCAACACAAATATATTGTAGCAAAGGAAGCTGTCTCTCCCCCCAGTCCTGTAACCATGTCTTACTTTAAATGTGCATGATAGGAATAAAGGAGTTTATTTTTTTGTGTGTTTGACAATTTACCTCATTGCAGATCTGGTATTTTAAAGATGTGCAGGCAGGATAAAACATGAAAGGTCTGCAAGGTCTTATAATTCTATACCAACGATACAGTTGTGTTTTGTTGAGCTACAAAGTTGCTAAGGTTTTCCTGCTTTTAATAATAATAATAATAATAATAATGCCACACAATGTCATCAATGTATGTTGCCACACAAGGACGAAATTACTCTC
>JARVLU010000528.1:12412088-12429254 GCA_031762415.1 Simpsonichthys santanae | reverse complement strand
GTTCCGACCTACGGCAGAATCGAGCTACGAACGGTCCTTAGGTCCGGAACCTGTTCGTAGGTCGAGGACTACCTGTACCCTCAAAAAAAATCAAAAAACACATAAAAATGCTGCATAAAAAGTCAACGTGAGGTGTGATGACGTCACTGGGGCGGCGGTCGTAAATGCAAAAATCCGGGAACCGAGCCGGTCGTAAACCGAGGACTGCCTGTATATAAAATAGCTTGAACTTACACTTCTGTGCTTGTCGTTGCTGTTTAGCTCGTATAGTTGTTGGTTGGTAATCCTCAACGTGCCATTCACCGTCATGTACAAACTGGAAAACTCACCCTGTGAGACAAAAGTGTTCTTAAATGTCCAGTCTGGTTCATCAGTAAGGACAGCTGCTAGCACGTAATATTCAGCGTTAACTTACGTCCATTAACGCCAAAAACGTCCTCTTGTCCCATCACACTTACCTCAATAAACGTAGGTTTCCACACTCTGAAAGTAACGTTAACCTGACTCAGTCTGGTTTCAGGGATGAAGCAGTCAATGAACGCGCAGTCTGTTTGTCCACATTGCTGCAGAGACGATTATTCAGTGAGACACAAAGAGGACTATCTCAGCAGTCTTTGGAAAACAAAGCTCATCACTAACCAGTAAAAAGACGCTGAGGGTTTCTTTTTTGGGTTTGAGCGCCTTCACAGAAGGGTTGCTTTTATCCCAGTTCATCCAGCGCTCTTCGTTACATTTGACCTGCAGGACAGTGAGATGCAGACATGAGCGTGACGGCTTGTTTAGATTGTGCAGAGTGTACGTGTGTGTGCATACCCCTGAGCTGGCGGAGAAGTGTGTCAAGTCGAGTATCTTGTTCTTCAGCGGAGACAGATGGGGAAACGACACTATGAGGTTAAGAGGCGGAGTCATCACATCGCCTGACCTCTCCACCTGAGAAGAGGAGAAACACAGAAGAGTGGAACTTCCATCTGTGCACGAAAATAAATCAATTATCTGCATGAATAAAGCATAATTTATGATAGTCGTGCATCAAAGTTACCGTGTAGTTGATGTTGACCTCCTCCCAAGTCAATTTAGTGTCGTTGTGCTTCAAAGCATACTGGTCGCCATCTTTAACTACGATGTGTGCGTCCACAGGATTCCTGGAAGTTTCATAATTTTAAGAAGTAAGACATTCAGTAGCTACATTTCAATCTTTTTTTTTATTTCTTAAAGTGGGATTCTAAGGAGCTGTGACCATTGTCGTCTTGTTAGTAACTCAAAATCACGAGTAAATTAAATATATTTCTTTTCACTTTTGGTACTTTATTTTGCATTTTTATTGCGTGCTTTAGTATTTATTTTCTTTCTCTTTTTTTTGTGAGACAAATTGGTTCTTCTCATCTTGAACATTTCATTGCACTTTTGACTTGTGTTAACCTGCATATGACACAACCTAAATAAACTAAATAAAGATTGTGCACATTGCTGCAGCGACTCACACTCTGAATATGACTCCAGGTTCATACTTCACAGGGATGGAGATTTTTACAGTGTTGTCGGAAGATGACAACTCTTCACTGTCGCTGTGGGAAAATGCACAAAGGGAACATTGTTTTAAAAAAATTAAAATTAGTGCACCACACAGAAACCATGATTTTAACATTATCCACTTCAGACTTAAATAGGTGCAAATGTCTATAAGTCACCTTGTAGCTGTCAGGTTGATTTGGATGTTCTCCTGTATTTGGTTAGGGTTTGTCTCAAACCTCACTTTGAAATTCTCCTGTTCGAACCACAGCACAGGACAACGTTAAAGCGAGCTCTTACTTGAGCTGCGGTAAAAGCAGCAAGAACATCTGAAGCTGACCTCTGTATTTTGTCCCAGGAAGGGATATCCAACAGCACACTCCACTTTTGTATGGTTCAGGGTGCAATCCTTCTCTGGCTGATAAATAAAAGAATAAAACATTGTCACTTATTTTATTTAGATCTGCTGTGTCTCCACTAAAGTGACTCAAGATGAAGCAGAAATCCCACCTCGACTTTCACATAATTGATGTTTGGTGTGAAGCTGATGTTCACTTTGGTGTTATAGGCACTGTCTCTGCTGTTCCTGACTCGGATGTTCACGTCGATCTTGTCTCTTGCGTTCGCTTTAATCAGCATGCTGCAGAAGAAAATCAAAGTAGTCAGCTTGGCTGTGACGTGCACGTCTCCCCACAAGAGCGCAGTCGTGCTCTGCAGGGCCTTGAGGGCAGCTGAAACCCCCCTTTTTGTGCTGTAGATGGTTTTAAAATGAACAAAACTGAACTGTTTTGTCTGAATCAGGTTTATAATTATCTCAGTTTGCTCACATGAAGGAACTGCACGAAAAGATGAAAATCACTTTTAATTCAAAGCTTCATGTAGTTTTTATCTTCAGACAATTTAAGCTAAAATTTGATAAGAAAATAGAGGTCTTGTTGTGTTTGAAGGAAATTACAGACACTTCTTTCAGTGCACACACTATATAGTCATGTTAGTGCTGCTTTAGAGTTGATGTAAACCAAATAAGTGCACATTTGAAAGTTAATTCACAATACCTTTTGACACTCGGCTCCGCTGTGAGCGACAGTTCACTGGTGCACTTTCCATCACCTCCACAATCCATCAGAGGAATCTACATGACAGAAAAGGTCAAGAAAGCAACACATTTACCTACAAATTATTTCACACATGTGGGAAAAGTGAGTGGTTCAAAATAAAAGCTTCAAGTTTAAACTTCTTTTTTTAAAAAGATGGTTCAAATATAGAGAAGTAAAACATATCTGGGGGAAAAATTGCATGAACTTTGTTCAGCTCTGGTCACTTTAGCAGCTTAACCGGAGCTGAACCAAGTCCATGCGACTCTGCCGTCCTTCATATCAGACAATGGGCGTGCAAGTCCAACCCACTGATGCTGATTGACAGCTGAAGTCATTCTGCTGAAAAGTGTCATTATGAAATAAAATAATAAGAATGAAAAATTTTCATGATATTAAGCTTATACTTATTTCATAATGTTTAATTAATGTATTTAATTTGGACCATTTTGGTGTTCCACAGTGCTCTAACTCAGCTGATGCAACATGTTAAACATAGTTTTGAAAATCCTCCAAAATGTGACCAAATGTTAAATTTTACAGGTCCTTTCAAAACTTTCCTTTTTTTGTTGTTTGAAGATTATAATTTAGATTCTCAAATCTTGTTATACTAAAATTCAGAGAGTAGCCTACAACATAAATTAGCATTTCTTCACATAAATAGTTGTCAAACAATTAAACAGTTCAATGAGCTACAACCAAAACAGATGTTTTCACTGATGTTTTCAAAAGCTAATCAGAGAAAATGATGATGTTCCTGCAGAAAGTGGCTCAGGCTGCAACAAAGATGCTACAGCTAGCCTCTACTGCAACTACAAATAACTTTAAAGAGTTATTTAAATATCAATGTAATGAAATATCAATGATGATGTACATATTTTTTGAAATACTGTTCATATAAACTGTTATAAAACTGTATATTGTTGTTGATTTTAGGCAATCAGCTTGGGTCTTGGCCTCTTAGTCCCGCAAACAGAGTTTGACGAGTGAGATTAACAAAATTAAATAAATTAATAAACCATTAAATAAATAATTTATTTATGTATTTAATATTTAAATGACATGTTTCATTATTATGTATTCATTTATTTGATTTTGTCACATTCAGTCCTCTATACTCTTATACTAGATGTTAGCTTGTCAATCCATTCATCTTAAACTTATTTCTCCGAACATTCAAAATGCTATCACTAAAATAACATCTGTTTGTAAAAATCCTTCCTAATACCTCATTATTGCTTTAAAGTGTTTATGAAGAACAAAACACTTCAGTGGTTTGTAACAATTAAGGTTAGGAACACTGATCATTTGTAGCCAGATTTTTTAACTTGTTTTAGGTGTTTTTAATTCTGACGTAATCTGCTAATGCGAATAAATTATCATGAGTTATTTAAAACTAATATTATGCATTACTTAAATCAAATAATTTATGGTATTATTTAAATCATCTTGAGGAGGTTGTAAACTGATTTTTATATTGAGGTGCAATTATTAACTAAATTTTCTTTTCGTTTTTTAGGGTTGGTTGGACTTATAACAGTGCAACAACATAACAAGTGTTGTTTTTGAGAAACTGTACAATTATTTGCTGCACAATGACAAAAGAAAAAAGCTTCTGTTTATGACTTCCCCTTTCTGTCTCTTCGTTTCAGTAACAATAACAGGAAAAGTCCTAAACGTGCCCCTTTCTAAAGTAAGTAAAGCAGTGGACGTTGCTGCTGTGTGAAGGTTTTTAAGCACAACTTGTGTGTAATGGTGCTGTTTTCACATAAACACAGACTTTAATGGGCTTCTAATGAAGCTGACAACTCCTGTGCTGGTTCTCTCCTTTATCTTGAAAAGCCACTCACTCCACAATTATGTGAAAACCTTCTAGTTAGAGCAAATATTCATGTGGGAGTGTGGGAACACTAATGGAAACTGAGGGATGGCAATCAGCTGCTGCAAACACTAATGTGCTGTAACAGCAACGTGTCAGGAGCCAGAAAAAATAAATCCCCTCATGTTATGCTCATACAGACAGACAAATGGAAGATGTTGAAGATGAAGCTCAAATCATCACAACTGCACTTTCAAAGGAAGTTAAAGCTATGAAAATATCCCTTGGGTGTGTTTAAAAATGTGTAAACTCAAAAACTCAATTTAAATGAGAACAACTCTGACACTTTGTGGTAGTCTCTGTTTGAAATGTAAAATTTGACATTTGCACCATCAGGACGTTAGAGCAGTGGTGCCAGAACTTTCGGTGGCAGTGAGGTGTAAATCAACAACATTTGTAAAAAGAGAATCACATTTGAAAAAACGGAATTACACTTTGAAAAATTGTAATTTGAATTTGAAAACATTTTTGTTAATTCAAATGTAATTTTGTGTCTTCAAATGTGATTCTGGCCACTTCCATTTTAGCCACTCCCGCTTTGGCTTAATGTAATTCCTTTTTTTTTTTTTTTTTCTTTTTTTTTCAAATGTAATTCCGTTTTTTTTTTTCCAAATGTGATTCTGGCCATTTCCGCTTTAGCTTCTTCTGCTTTAGCCTTTTCTGCTTTAGCCGTTTCCGCTTTAGCTTCTTCTGCTTTAGCCTTTTCTGCTTTAGCCATTTCCGCTTTAGCCTCTTCTGCTTTAGCCACTTCCGATTTGGCTTGATGTAATTCAATTTTTTTCAAATGTAATGCCATTTTTTCAAATGTGATTCCGGCCACTTCTGCTTTGGTCACTTCTAATTTGGTCACTTGCGTTTTGACCACTTCCGCTTCAGCCACTTCCACTTTGGCTTAATGTAATTCTGTTATTTTAAATGTTGTTCATTCACACCTCACAGCCACGGTAAGAACTAGCCATAAAACAACACACAACGAACCCCCAGGAAAACGCTGAAAGACAATCAGAAAGTCTGAAAACACATTGATCGAGAGCAGCTTAGCAAAAAATGTGACTTAAAGCAAAAAAAATACCTGTTTGAAACTTTTAACAGCCAACAACCATTAAATTATTTAATTAATTAACAGCTTCAACTATCCCTCGCTACTTTGTGGTTTGACTTCTGTGGACTCGCTCCATCATGGTTTGTGAATGAACAGTACATAATATTGTACAAAACGATGTACAGGACACATGATTGTCAACTTTAATGTTACTCAAGTGCTTGGGACAGTACTGGATATTGTACAGTAAAAAGTTAACGAAAAATAAAATGCTTCGCACAGGCGCCTCCATTTTGTAGTTTTCTCTCAGTAAGCCTCCACTGCATACCTGCTCATAAAGACCACATTTCCCAGAAGCCAACAAGGCTCCACCCAGAAGCCTCATTTCCTTCTGCTGAAAAACTAGAAGTAAAGTTTTGATTTGATTGGAAAAAGTTTGGCGCTTATTACAAATCAGTGTCCAGCAGATGCAGACAGCCTCAGAGAACCCACTGAACCAGAGCAGAACCGGAACAGAACCAGACCTCCAGACCTATTGGTGAATACTGAGAGCTGGTAGCTGACCCATGAGGACTTCCGAGCGGGGACACACCGAAGGTCTGGAGCTGTTTCCAGAGCCCATCGCTGCCTTTTTCCATCCAGACTTGGACTCCATCGACCATACGGTCTTGTGCCGGCCAACTGAAGGTCTGGTCCCCCCTGCAAAATGCGCTTTGGCCTTCAAGGGGCTGCACTGAACAAGTCCAGAACCGGACCCCCAGATTCAGCGGTGAACCCGAGAGTTCCTAACCAGCCCACACAGACCTCTGAGCGGAGACATACTGGTAAGTAAAATTTAGTAGCTATATACAAGTATGTTGTTAAAATTAATAGGTTTTAGAGTTTAAAACATTTATTGTGGGCTTCATTGCTGCAGGGTACGTCTGCAGAAATGAACCGAGTCAGACCAGAACAGAGTTGGACCGGAACGAGAGCAGTTGTTGTTCTGCAGCGTCTGGTAAGTAAAGTTTAGTAGCTACATATACAGTACTGTACATATGTTTTTAAAATAGCATAGGTTTAAGAGTTTAGATTAACATTGCAAGCGTGTGGAAAGGGTTTATAAAGCCTTACTAAATATACATTAAAACTAAAATAAATATAACGTCGCTACTTCACAGATTTTGACTTATTGGGGGGTTGGAACGTAATGCCTGCAATAAACAAGGGACTACTGTCCTATTTTTATTTCTCATAAAGTTTGTGGCTGCAAACAGATTTCTAAAAAGCCTCCCCTCATATGATTGTTCAGGATGCACAGTGGGCGTCCTCATCCCAACTATAGGAATGACTGCATTAAAAGAAAGGTGTTCAAATTATCATTAAAAATGGTAAACGTTTAAAACTGGTGTACACTGGAGGTTCACTTTAACAATACTTTAGTTGAACAACCTGGGTCAGTTCAATGCATGATTAATGATGAGAGTGAACATCAAAGTAGGAATGTTACCAGCAATCTTTAGCTGAGTTGCAGAAAAGCACCATTGAAACTGTCTGTAAAGTATTTTTTTCTATCACTTTACTGACAGCTAGTATCAGCTCTGTTTATTGTGTGTCTAATTGTTTTCTACCAGCCTGGGAACCATTGATATAACACCTGGCTCCCAGTTGTGATGCCACCACTCCGGTCTAGACGTGCCAGCTCTTACAAGTAAAATCCTTTATTTACCCATCACTGCTCAACATGTGTATCAAATCACATTCACAATGGACTATTCCCTCTGGGTGCAAAACAATATTTTTTTTTTTGCCATTTTAACCAAAGAACGAAACAGAAGCGTCATCTCAGGTAAACCTTGTCACCTTTAACAGAACATATCACAGTACGTCGTCAAATCCGGTTCTTCCAGTCATTTGATGCCGACTGAGTGAAAGGGACTTGATAAGAGCAAACTTACGGTCTTATTGATGGATCTGGGAAGAGTTTCATCCA
This sequence comes from Simpsonichthys santanae, assembly GCA_031762415.1. Classification (NCBI taxonomy): domain Eukaryota; kingdom Metazoa; phylum Chordata; class Actinopteri; order Cyprinodontiformes; family Rivulidae; genus Simpsonichthys; species Simpsonichthys santanae. The sequence goes on along the minus strand of JARVLU010000528.1, from coordinate 12,421,758 downwards.
GGACAGGACCTTGATCTTCTTCAACTAGTCCAAACTCCAAAGACACCAAGAGGGGGTCCCTGAAGTCAGGCCGGGGCTGAGACAGAGGAATGAGGATGAGGACACAGAGGAAAAAAAGAAAGAAAAGAAAAGAATGTAAGTAAACAGAAGAAATGAGCCTCAACTGTCATTATTTATTGCAAACCAAACATAAAATTGACTGAAAGCTTTCTGGATGTTGAGAGTTGCACTGTGACTGACATCAGATCTACATACGCTGAACAACAGGGAGCTGCCTGCCTCTTCTCCACATGTACACAATGTATATTTGCATCTTTTGAGCTCCTAATAGCAATAATTCATTATTTGAACAGCTTCTGTAAGGCTGCTGTCCATGTGTGGCCCTTTATGTTCAACATCTAAGGGTCCAGTGGAGTCCGATTCTGAAGAAATGATGAAACCATGTCAGCATGGCATCGACTCTCCCATGAATCTTTTTACTTCTTGTGGGATCGGACACAAAGATTTAAAGTGTGTTTGGAGAGCAAACACTCTCCCTGTCCTCTGTTAATATAAGTCTTTCAACCTAGTGTAAAGATAAAACTTTACAGGTGAACCACCCGTCCTTCTACTCCAAACAAAAACATCACCCTGATGAGAGAGCGAAGGTCAGATAATCAGGATTCATCCTCTGGGAACCATCAACGTCCGCACAAATTTATGTATCGGTCCAGTTGGCAGATGTTGAGATGATGTTTTTACGTTTTAAGTTAGAGGGGGCGATCGGCTAACACAGCAGTTGGTGATTACCTGCTGAAGAACAAACTATCTCCGTGGACATGTTTACTTTGACTTCACTAAATACAGTTATCTTTAAAAAAAAAAGTAACTGGTCATTGATTAAGAACTGGAAAAAGATGCAGAGGTGTCAAACTTAGCAACAAAGGGGCCCAAAATTAACAACTTGAGCCAAACTAAGAGTCATTTTCAGTCAATACGTTAACTCAAGTCAGACGCTTGACATCTTTTCTTGGTTGCAGGTTTCTCAAGAGTTTGATTGATCTCATTTGACGTTCTCTGTTGTTCTTTTCACATCAAATCAAAGGTGGCTGAAAATTTCAAGCTAATTTCTCTTGGTTTGAAAGTTGATCAACTGCCAGGAGAACCCTGAAATAAATAAGGTATGCTCAGTTATTAAGCAAAACGAAAAGCAATAAAAATAGTTTGCATTTAAAATATGAGGGGGGGAAGGGTGGGGGGGCAGATAAGATGTTAACATGGTTCACGTCTGACCCTCTCGCCCTTGAGTTCGAGACATGCAAACTAGTGGAAAAGTCTGGCTGGTTGGATTTAATGCAATTAATCAAAAACATAAAAATTCAACAATGTTCAGTCAAGTAATCTGGAGGTTTTTTTTTTTTTTTTGTCCTTCATCCAAAGGACTTCTTCAGTTTGAGGAGCAACAACCTGAATTAAACAGCACACTCCCATAATGGAAAAAATAATAATAATAAAAAAAAACAGTTTGCTGGTGCTAAGATGACCTCCGGGGCCCGCCCTCTCCCTCGTCAACTCCTCTGAGACAGTCATGCTAAGTGGTTACTGTCTCAAAGGAGTTGACGGGGGAGAGGGCGGGCCCTGGAGGCCATTTTAGCACCAGCAAACTGTTGTTTGTTTGTTTGTTTGATTGTTTTTCCCAACTATGGGAGTGTGCTGCTTGTGGGATTCAGTTAGTTGGTGGCTCCTCAGATTGAAGAAGTCCTTTGGATGAAGGATGAAACGTCTCAGAAAAAATAAAAAAATAAAAAAGAAACCGTCCAGATGACCTGACTGAACATTGTTGGAATTTTATCTGAATTATTGAGCATGAACTAAAGATTTCACATTTTTTTTGCAGAGGAAAACAAATGTTTATGTTTTATCCATGACTGTTGAAAATCTGTAACAATAAATCTGTTATGTTATCTGTTAGTAAATGTATTAATCATTCATTTGTAAGTGAACTGATTTTCAGCCATTATCAGCTTCTGCTGTGTTGACCTTGATTTTAGAGCTGACAGACGCAGTGATGCTTTTCAGCAATGACTGTCAGCTACAGTATGTGACGCAGAAGGTTGAGCTCTTGGCTTGACGCTGTTGGCAAACTGGAGCCTTTCTGTGCCACGTCTGCATTTTTTTTTTTCATGAGTTTGTGTTTCTAAAAGACGTGCATTAACTAAATGCAAGCATTGCCAGCATCTGAACCGCGAAACGAGTTTCATTAAACAATAGAATCAGGTTTTTGTTTCTGTGACAAATTTCTTAACCCTTGGAAAGCTCTGAATATGTGGCACGTTTCTGCAGACTTGCACATCAGAACAGTGCAAGTATTCATGATCAACGTGCACAGCAGCAGCAGCTGTTGGCACTGATTAGTTTCTCTGACTAAGAACAGCTGATCAATAAAAGCCTTAATCGCAGCTGAACAGCTGGAAAAATACACTTTTTGGAGGTTTTAAAGTTTACAGGTGATTGTTTAGCTGTAACACTGAAAAGTCTGTTGTGTATGGAAAAAACTAACTGCTTTAACCTGGAACGACTAACTCATTTTTGTTGTTCATTCACGGTCTTCTCCATCCCTCCGCATGTCCACAGTTCAGTTAATTTATCACTTGGACAAGCACGAGGCTGAACCCTGCATGCTTTGATCAGGACGGGTCTGTTTCATGTTAGAACCAAGGTCTCTTCATGAACACTTCTTTGTCCTGGATCTTCTACAACAGACAGCCTTTGGACATTGTTTGCATACGCAACTTTCAAGAATCAACAGCAGAGACGTTTAAGGCATTATCATAACATGATAATGCTACAGAAAGATTGTTCAGATATGATATCATAGCATCGTAAAAACCACAGTACTTGCCGACATTTTGAATTTTTCTTTCAGGCATTTCTCTTCTTTGTCCTTGATTTTGAAGGTCTTGGTAATCTTGCGATCACTTTTCTCAGTGCCCTGTTCAACAAACGAAGCCCTGGCCTTTGCACGCAGAGCATCCAGAGTAATCGTATAGCGGATTTCTGAAAGTGACAGCAAACAAAGAATGTAGCGTGTTTTCCGCCGTACACGTTGCACCGTCCTATAAGTCACATCAGTCCAAATATGTCTAATAAGGTGGAAAAAGCCATAAATACGTTGCTTTGCCGTATAAGTCACATCTATTATGCATCACCGCTGATTTGTCACGTTTGCTATGCGACACCGCTGACAACCCGGAAATACATGAAGACTTTAACAAGAATTTAACAAGATAAACAACTGAAAACAATTATTTGTTTGCTTGAAATTATAATATTTAAGGCGTGTCTCAGTTTAACTTTAAATGAACTGACGGTCAAATCAACTGCATTTTGAAAGCCAGTATGTGGAGTAGGCGCATGTATGGGAGGACTTGCTGTGCATTGCTTCAAAATTTTACAAGATAACCACCTAAAAACAATTGTTTGATCGACTTCATAGTAAAGGTGTGTCTCGGTTTAACTTTTACTTGTTAAATGCACTTCGAAGGTCAAATTAGCTGCATTTCGCCGTGTCGGCGCGACAAATTCAAGCTGATTTGACGGTTGCTCCAAGTGAGCTGGACGAAGGTGGCAGGCTGTGGCAAGCCGATTATGTCATTCATAGCCACTTTTTACCTATTACATGACACAACGGCATGCCATACTCGAGTGCCATCTAGTTGCTTAAAACGGTAAAACGTCATATCTCAGTCAAAAATTGGTTTATAAATATGGGGAAAAAACATACATATGTTACTTTGGCGTATAAGTCGCAAGGCGTGTAAATTATGCAACAAAAAAACGTGACTTATAGGGCAAAAAATACGGTAGTGTTGGAAAACAGCAATGGAGAAAAGGGGAAAATCATCAGGGAAACAATACGATTACTGGGGCATTGATGTAAGTAAAAAGTAAAGTTGTCTTTGCTCACCTGCAGGAGGGTTCACATCCTTCTTGTGAGATTTTACAACGTAGCGATAACAAACGGTGGTGTTCACACACACTGAGCCTCCATCACACTGGTACTGAGACTGCTGCAGGTTGATTTTAACAGGATTAAAAGTCATGTTAGCATGCAGCTCTGCAACATCTCGGGTCCTGTGGAAATGAAGGCAAAATGCACACATATAAAAATATACATTGTTTTTTTTTTTTTTCACATTTCTTCAATACACATTCATCATTCTGTTAGCAAAATCACAAAGTACTGAATGGATTTTACTAAAGATCTTAGAAAGTAAACATTTTTAGCTGCAGATAAACAACAAAAATAGCATTAACTTGGTCTGTTTTGCAGATACTGAGCTAAAATTTAAAGTGATCTTAGTCGAGAGTCGTCTACATCACAAACTCTGAGAGCTGAAAGATCAAACAAGACCTTTGCTTAAATCTTTAGTATGCAAGGTGATGGGTGATAAACAGTCTTTCTAAGGGTGCTAAGCCTTTAATTCTTTGCTGATTTGGATCCCAGACAAAACTGAGAATAGCTGCAATAAACTGTTAATAGTAAATTTTAATAGTAAAAGCACAGTTCATTAAATGCACATAATTTTTCTTTTGTAGAGAGAACCACCAGTGGATGTCTTGTTGAGCATAAAAATGGTTTCATAGCACCCCACCCACGTTCAAGCTTTCTAAAATAAGGTTAGAGTTTAATAAGAGCAGCTGCCGGCTGCCAAATGGTATAAAAGTTCTAAGCCACTTGGGAAATGTAGTTTTCACACAGCTCTGTTGAACTCCTGCCAGTAGAGGCTGTGGGAGAAGACCTGCCTGGGAAGCTAAACCACTGCGTGGGTTGGTGTTCCAGAATATTGTGCGTTGATTCAGCATTCTGGAGTCCAGCAGTGAAATACTGCATGTAGGCGGAGGTTTAAACCCAGAGATCATTAGGAAGCTGTTCGTCTTCAGCCTACAAGTCCAGTGGGACATGCACAGCTGTCTAAACCAGTACAAGATAATGTAAAGCAGACACGCAAGCTGATGTCTTGTGGAATGCAGGAGTGGACGCTTATTCTGTAAGTGAAGATCAGCCCACTCACCAGAACAGGGAAGCCCCTCCTAGGCCTCCTATGGTAACATCCGTGATGCCATCTCCATTTAGATCCATCACTCCGTGAATGGACTGACCAAAAAATTTCATCTTTTCACCATCGCCACCTGCAGGGATGTGCTGTGGAGACACCAGACAAGAAGGCAGAGAAAGTTACTGACATCAGAATGGAGGGAAGTTGGGATTATGTTCACCTAACTGGATGACTGTGTTCTTATATGAAGACTTCTTGATTCTTACCTGTACAAACGTCTGCTTCAGCGATTTCTTGTCTCCATGGAAGATGTAAACAGCTCCTCTGTGGTCATTCTCAAACGGTGCACCAATCACTACGTCGTTGAACCCATCAAGGTTCAGATCAGACACAGCTGCTATGGCGGTACCAAACCGAGCTCCGCATGGCTCATTTTTATTGGTGCAGCCTGCGGACTGGGCAGCACAACACGTCTGGTTGACAGGCTTTAGGGTAAACTCGTGCTCAAACCGGCCCCTCTGTCAACAAAACCAAGAAATACATAGATAATGAGACAAAGCTCTACGATTCTGCAATCGCTCTACTTTCTCAGAGAAATCCTGAAGCAATCTGATGAAAATGTCCATTTGTGTCAGAGCTGAGTACCCGATTGAGTTTGTAGACGTAGACTTGCCCCTGCTCGTCTCTTTCTGAGCCCATGTACATTGGAGCGCCAACAAGAAGGAGGTCTGTGTACGAATCTCCATCAATGTCAACTGTTTGCAGGACACTGCCGAAGTAGGAACCAATCTGCAGGCATCGACAAATGTTCATTTGGTTACATTAACACTATATGCATTGTGTCAAATAATCTCAAACACAACTAAAGACAAGCTGATGATTTTTTAAAATTAGTTTCAGCTTGCTAGAGATGCACTGTAAGAACCAATGTGCACGTTTGCAGACTTTCACTTATTTACCTGATCTCCTTTCAGTATTTGTGATACAGAAATTCTGCCGTCTACCATGCGGTAGATGACAACACGGCCAGTGTGGTTGTACCGCGGTGCTCCAGTGATGTACAGCACTCCTTTATGAGTGGCTGCAGATTGAACATCATATCCTGCAGGAAACCATGTTAAAATCATATTTTTATACTAAGACATCATCATGGACGGGTTAAACTATGTTTATACTTTCAAAATCATCATAGAAAATATGCACTCCAGTTCTGTATGATCTATTTTTAAACACTTTTTTGAGTTTCTGTTTATGTCTGCTTTTGTTACAAGTGTAAAACACCAGTGGAAACTGGCAGGAACTTCCCAGTAAAGAACACAGGCACTCTGACAGCTGCAGTCTGGCCTTTGGTTTGGAGCATTTGCCAGCAGCTGAGTTTACTGTATGCAAGCCTGGACCTACCAGTGCTCCACCTAATGACATGTTGATTAAATAATTGGATATTAACATGATGTGCCTGCTTTACAAGCCATAAAAGGCAGCGGGCCAGAGAGGGGCCTGCAAACAGTACATTAATATTAGGACACATGAAGAGAAAGAGGGTCTGATGTCAGGTTGACATATTACATATCTTTATACTCCTCGCAGCTCAAGCTGCAGCTGTTAAATTACGCTTAATCTCTAAAAGGATAGGCCTTTTTAAAATTACAGTTAAATCAAAACCACAGGAAAATAATAAATAAGAAAATTATCTGTAGGACTTTGTGTGTTGTGGTTATAATTTTAAAAGAACTTCTGTGAAATATGTCAAATATTAGTATTATTAGAATTAATGAAGAGATATATGTCTAAAGCAAAGCTTTAACTCAGTGCTCATCCTTCTGTCAGTGCATGCTGTATGCTTAGCCACATAACAAACCTACTGAGATTTTAACGATTTTGCTGAAATTTGCTGAAAAAGCAGAAATTGAGCTGAAATATCAAAGTAGCAAACCCTTTACTACAATCCAAAATAAGCTAAATATTAGTTTGGTTCCTGAGATGTGCAGAAGAATTAAAAAAAGATTGCAGATGCAATTTTTATCCTAAACCATGTGTATCCAAACTGTGGCCCGAGGGCCATTTGTGGTCCTTGGCGTGTTTCTGAGCGTCCCACAACTGCTGTTTAAGAATGGTATCATTTTGGCCATTAAGCTTAAGAGGTTAATACAGACTTTCTTAGAATTCATTGGTAATCATTTTTATATAGTGTTTGAGTTAAACAGCAAAATGAGCAACATTAAGCAAAATACAAAACCTTTGGTTATTATTAATCTTTTTGTTTTCACCTTGTGGTACAAAGCACCACAAACCTTTACAGACTCCTATCAAAACAGATACTTTGGGATAATTATTCATAAAACTTGTCTAACTATAACAAATTGCAGTTGATTTAATGATCAAAAGAGGGAAATTGGACATTTTTCCATTACATAATATAAAGTGGTATCATCTACATATCGGTTGATCAACTTTATCAGTGTCCCTTCAAACCTTCAACAAATCTCTTGTAGCGACTGACAGCTGGATAGTTTTTCAGAACTTCCATCAGCCTTTTGGGCTGTCCATGGTCCAAAATGCTGATCAACCCCCCTTTTAAAAAGACACTTACTCAAATTACACTTTTGTTGCCGAGAACGTATTAAAATGATTTTTCCAAACAAAAGAAAACATCAAACATAGATCCAACAAATCATACAAATTAAATACTTTTTTAATAAAAATTTAATCTTAATGTTTGCGAAGCTTTTAATGTTCTGGATCTATCACAATTTAAAACTCTTTCTCCACCAACATTAGTCAACGTTTGTTTTTTCTCCAAAATAATATTCACATTGTTGAGAGTTAAATTCACTTTTTTTTTTTTTTTTTTTGTGGCCCATGTGTCCTTTCATCTGGCTAGTGTTGGCACAGATATGAAAATGTTTGGACATCTCCGGTCTAAACTGTTGCAAGGAGTTAAAAACAGTGGTCATAAATGGTCAAAGAATATATAATGGGTATAAAATGTTTGTACATTATTTTCTAGCAGTTGTTGGGGGTCACAAGCTTGTGTTACATTTTATGGGTAGAAAGCCTAAATATTTATGAATTAACCACTTATCTAAACCCAGTGCAAATGTGGTAATAACAATCTTTATTATATTTATTTGAATTTAAATATTTGCACATTTTTAAGTGTACATGTACATGTATGATGAAGATGAGTAAGAGAATACAGTATTTATTAATATATTTAACTTACCAAGGTACCCAGCTAGCCCTTCATACCCAGCTTCAGACTTTGCATCATAAAACTGAGTTTTTTGGGGGATGATCGTTTGTTTGGCCATTTGCATCACCACCGTTCCATTCCAGTCATACGCTCCAACTGCTCCCAGTAACAAACCCTCCTACAAGAGGAAACACACGAGAGGTCAAAGCAACAAGATTATCCAAATAATTTAGCTTTAGTCTCAAACGTGTGGGAGAAGTATTACACAGGGAAGAACAAAAGATGACTTGAAGTTACTTGAGGAAAAGGTAAAATATCAGAAGCACTTATTAAATGGAAAAGCTCACAGAAGCTAAATAATCTTAATACAGTAAGACTTTTGAAAAGTTAACAGTTAATTTGTGTTAAAATTATTTTAGTCAAACATATTAATTCAACATTTACTTAAACAGGTTAGTCCCATTTGATGGAGAGGAGCAATTGAGCAACTCAAGCAACACATTACCAACAACAGCTTCATTATTCCTGCTGCTGAACTAATATTAAAAATATAAATAATAGTATTCTGCTAATTGTTGATATAATTAATAAAAGCAAAGTAAAAAAAAATACTTTTTTTTCAGCTTTGTGATGGAAATAAATAAATCTTAAGCTACTGTTGTAAAAAATAGACATCTTAACCCACAAAAATTTAGCAAAAAGGTGCTGGTCATAAAATTGAAAAAGTTGATTTATTTCAGTAATTGCATTCAAAAAGTGAAACTGGAATATTATATTCATTCATTTCACACGAGCAAGTGCAACTGGGGTGTCCTGCTCAGAGACACCACAAGATGTGCAATGACCAGGGATCAAGCCCGGGCCCTTCAGGCCCCAAGTCAGCTGCCCTACCCCTACACCATCTCTGCCCCCTCAATGGTCTCTCAGTCTAGTTCTGTAGGCTACACAATCATGGTGAAGACTTCTGACTTGTCAGTTGTCCAACATACAACCATTGACACCTTGCACAAGGAGGGAGGGCAAGACAAAAAAAGGTCATTGCTAAAGAGGCTAGCTGTTCACAGAGCTCTGTGTCCAAGCACATTAGTAGAGAGGCAAAGGGAAATAAATGATGTGGTAGACAAAAGTGTACAAGCAATAGAGATAACCGCACCCTAGAGAGGATAGTGAAAAAAAAAAAAATTTTTTTTTTCAAGATGTGGGGAGATTCACAAAAAGTGGACTGCTGCTGAAGTCAGTGCTTCAAGAACCACCACGCTCAGATGTATGCAAGACAAGGGGTTCAGCTGTCACATTCCTTGTGTCAAGCCACTCTTGAACAAGAGACAGTGTCAGAAGTGTCTTGCCTGGAACTGCTGCTGAGTAGTCCAAAGTTATGTTCTCTGATGAAAGTAAATTTTGCATTTCCTTTGGAAATCAAGGTCCCAGAATTAGGAGG
>JARVLU010000528.1:12382382-12393119 GCA_031762415.1 Simpsonichthys santanae | reverse complement strand
GCAGCAGGCTCCTTCAGCCGCTGTCATCACATCCACCGTGTTCATTAAATTGACAATGTGTATTTGGCCTGCAGCAGGATAAACAGCAGCTTATCAGATGGGCTTGGTCTTTTATTTATTATCACCTGCAGCTAAAAGTTAAAAGGTGGAAGATTATGAAATGAATGGTTTGTGTTTGTGTTTGTTAGCTAAATATCTCATGAACCACTGGAAAAATCTTGGGGAAAAAAAAAAAAACTCTCAGAAACTATTTATTGAATGTACAAATGCAACTGTTTAACTTTTGGAGCCAACCACATTAAACATGGCTGCCACAGCCAACCTACCTTTAAAAACACATAAATGGCAATATCTCATTTAATTTTTACAGATATGGAGCTAAAATTTGGCGTCAACGTAGCTAAACGTAATCTCCAACACATATGCAGTGCACTAGTAGATTGCTCAATATTCACCAAGTTCATGCTCAAGAATCCAGGTATAAAATCCAAAAATGTTGTCAGGTCTTCTGGGCGGTTTCTTTTTTTAAGCTGAGACGTTTCATCCTTCATCCAAATTGCTCAATATTAAGTGTTACTGTGTATAAATGTTTTAAAGGGTTGAGAAAAATTAGTTTAACGTTGATATTCCTCAATATAAAATGATCTTAGTGTGAAATGTTGGTCTCTAGGTTTAACTATATCCGGCCCAACAACACTGCTGCTTTATTTTACTTCATAATTAAACTAGGGACAAAAGTATTGACAGCTGGATGAAATTTTATTTATTTGCAATTTTTGTACCTCACAAAAACTGTCTTTTTGGCAGCTTTTACCTTATTTTTTTAAACTAGAATAAAATCACGTTGGTGCAGTCACGGCTGGCTCCACTGATTAGCACTGAGTGAATTACTGGAACTGATCTCATGTGAGTTTGATAAAATCATCTCTGCAGAACAGCACCAAGATAATACAATGTGGAGGCAAATCAGATGTGGCTTTGCAACAGGTTGGAGAGAAGGAAGCAGAGCCATTAGAGCTGTGGTAGGTAACTAAAGAAGAGATGCAGAAGGAGTCGGAGACAAATTGCCATATACAACACTTTGCCTGCCTAGTTTTGAAAGTCCCCGCTTGGGTTTCATTGTAGAGGATCCTGCAGTTTACGCAGTCTGTATAAAATGGTTCCCTTTTTAAACACTTGATGTGCACCTCTTCACTTATTCTTACAGGTTAATAAAAATTCTTTCTTTTGCACGTAAATGTTCTGGAGTTTCCACCAAATTTATATTTGACTGGCATTCTTGAAAATCACTTATTTTCTTGCAATAAATTTACATTAGCCAAAAATAAATAAATAAATAAATAAAATAAAAAATAAATAAAATAAAAAAAGGTAGAATAAGAGTAATAATTTGGACCCTAAAGCAATTTTTCCTTGCAACTTTATTCATAACAGAATCAAAGTGGGGGTTAAGAAAGTTGAAGTCACAAAGGTTGCATAATATTACTGCTGAACTAAGCTAAACTTCTGATTATTTCTGGATCATTGCAAAACTGGTGATGTGCATTCCTTCAAGGAATGCTAGCCTTTCATTTCTGTTGCTCTTTGCTTAAACTGAATTTGCCATATTTTTTGGACTATAAGGCGCACCAGATGATAAGGCGCATTGAGGCTAAGATGGTGTAGAGGCAGGGCAGCCAGCTTGAGACCCGAAAAGCCCCAGACTCAATCCCCAGCCATTCCCACATGTCGTGGTGTTTCTGAGCAAGACACCTAGTCCCAAATTGCTCCCCGGGCACTTACATAGCTGCCCACTGCTCCATCTGGGTGTATCTCAGGTGCAATGGGTTAAATGCAGAGAACTGATTTTGTCTTTGTATGGGAACACACAATGATGACAACACATAGCACTTTATTTATTTACTATTATTAAGCAAAACTGAAACATTTTGACAGATTTTTGAGCACCGTGTACCACATAAAATTGGTTCGAGGTCAGTAAGCACAACCAGAATACATAAGGCACACCTGATTATAAGGCTCACTGTTGATTTTTGAGAAAATTAAAGTATTTTAAGTGCCTTATAGTCTGCAAAATACGGTACACCATCTCCATAGTCCTCCCTCGTCCTACATCCCTTTTGTTTTCTTTTTGCAGATTTTAACAGACTGAGTAAAAGTATTTTACTCATCTTGTGAGACCTTTTTCGATAAAAGTTTATATTTGGACATTGAGCTGGGCTGTGTTTGATGACGAGGACGTTTGCGGTGCAGAAATGTACTAAAAGCAAAGCTCACCATTTTCCCTCGCTGTTCTCAAACTGCTGCACCGTGTAGCCAAACATGTCGTTCAGTGGACCCTCGAAGGACAGGCTGTTCTTCTGGTCCACGTTGAAGGACAACACACAAGTCAGCAGCACTGCAAGGGCAGAGGAGCAGAGAGTGTCCCGCACGTTAAGACTGTTTCAAGTGTATTAGTTGTGAAAATTAACAAAACAGAAAATTACATCTTAGCAGAACAAATAAAAGTGGGTGCTTAGTGAATTAGAGATGTAAATTAAACCAAAAACAGAAATGATACACTTCAGGATTTATGTGGACAGAACACTGAAACACATTAAATCGTTCTGGCGGCCGCCGGAGGAATTTGGAGCATCACTGTGAAGCTCATTGGTCGAAGTTCAGATGGACATGCAGGACAAAGTCTTCTTCTCTCCGTACGGCCTGGCTCCGTCTGAACATATCACAGAGGCTCCATATGAACCCCTACGCGACTCTTTGTGCCCGCACAACAATGACACCCTTTATTTATTTTTTACTTAGCCAGTGAATTCCTTCAAGATAATTGATTAAATTCAGTGACTTGTGATGAAGCAGACAGAAGTAGGAGAAAAGTGGGATTACAAACAGAATATTTGAACATGGACCACATATAGAGACACGAGTACAAGCAGCTGTTTGTGCTCTGATGGAGATGCTTTAATGCGTTTGACCCAACATCATACAAAGCTTTCAAGTCACGTCTAGACTGAAGCATTTCAGCAGCTTGAAGCTTGAAATATGATTATGGTTGTTTTATCTGTTGTTTAACTGCTTTATTTCAGACTGAAAAGTTTATTTCCAAATGATTAATCCATAAACAACTTCTGCTGGCTTATATGACAGCTCTACTTATTTTATTGTCAATTTTAAGTTATTATACTCCAATAATTATTTGAAATTACACAGTTGTCACTCTAATTTCATAGTGCCACCTTTTAAAAGGTAAATGACGTGTGTTATGAAACATGTTAAGACAAGAACAGAAGGATGGTTTTACTCTTCATCACTGTTATATACTGTATTCTAGACCACAAGTAGCAAATTTCATTATTTTTTTGTTTTGTTTTGTTTGTTTGTTTTTTTGGTTAAACTTTATCTCCCTTATAACTATCCATTAAAAGGAAAGCACGAATGAGGTTTTGTGGAGAAGTTATGAGCAGCCAGTATCTTACCTGCTATGTGAAATATCTAAGTTTAGAGAAATAATGATTATATCGTCAAGTTAACAGTGAGTCAGAGTGGGGCCAAGTTGAAAGGGAATTACTGCTGTTTTAAAAAACACAAAAATTAAATCACATAGTTTCACAGCTGTTAAGGCAAATTCATGTATTTTCCTTGGGGATAAAATAAAGTATCCATTCAGTCATTCAAACACTGATGTCAGTTTTGTATTAAGTGATTATTTAAGCAGAAATGATTGAATATTGTTGTACTGTTCTACCTTTTGTTCCAGTCAGATACTGAAAGTGATGCTAAGAGAAATGAATGCAAATCAGTCATTTATATTCAAACATATGCCATGACCCTTTTCACTGCTTAATACAAGTACTGTAGAAGAGTTAGAACAAGTGTTGCTGCTAGTCCTGTGTAGATCTCGATTGCTTACAGTTTATATAAACGTGAACTTTCTGCAAACTCAGTGAGAACCAGAGCTGCTGAGCCCTGAAAAGGAATCCAAGCCAAGATACATTATCTCCTCTGTTTCATCCTCCATCCTTTCTCCTCTGTGGCCCCTCTTCCTCTCCCACAGAAGCTCTATTTCCTCTTTCTATTAACTTTATTATGGACAACCCCTTCACTCTAAAGGTACACACACACATCAGAAAAGATACACAACTAATTTGGCTAATTTAAGGTGGCTTCAGGCCAGTTGAGCTTTTTTCATTTATGAAAAAAAATCTAAGCTCAAGAACAATTCAGAGTCAAACTGTCCTGAGATGTGAATTATCCCAAATGTCCCCTGTCCACTGGGAGACTGCCAATCTCATTTTACTGTCCTTGGTGTCTTCTGACGCAAATCAAATTAAAAACAGTCTGTACTGGAACTGGCCACTTTGTGAACTGGGATGATATAAACTCAAGAATAGAGTCTCTTTGAGGCTGAAAGGGTCATGAGTTACTGTGGTACTTAAAAAGTTGTCTGAAGGCTTCACACTGGAATCGGTCACACAGGCTGAGCAGAAAACTAATGAATCAATGTTTTTACAGATTAAAATACTGTACTGTATTTCAAATCAAGCTCAAAATTATGAAGTTTTAGTTATGGTGGTTGAAAATAAATTTACATTTTTGAAAGAAAGTAGATATTTGACATAAAACTAGGAACTGGAAAAACAAAAAAGCAATTATTTCTGTTTTATCTTCATTCATTTACATGCTTCTTCCTTTTTTTGTGTCACGGGGGGGGGGGACACTGGTAGAGCTGTCATTTCTAACTCTGGCCCGAAGCTCAGCTCAACCTGAATTTGGGCTGGGCCGGGCTGGTGTCGGGCTTTTGATTGCGTCAGCGGCTCAGTCGCGATCCAATATATGGCAACATGGCTTGTCATACAATCACCGGCTGCATTTCACCTCGAGCTGACAGGCCTTGAAAGAGGTAAAATAAAGTTCAGTTAAGCTTCAGATGGGACTACGGGTACTGACAGGAAGAGCTCTATCGCCCAAATGGACGTTCAGCCATTGCACTCAGTGGACACGCGGACGATGACCCAAAACAGGTGAAATCCCAAAGCAGACATGTCAGAGCGCGGTCCGTGTCTGAATAATGCAGAATGCAGGCAGAAGCAGGGATTTAATGTGCTTTGATGGCCATGAAAGAACAAACACCCCCTCAGCTCTAATGTTATGTCCCTTTTATTCAGCCGCACGCGTCCGCTGACTGTTAATAACTATATAAGCAGTCAAGGCTTAATTAAAAATGTTGTTTTTTTGTATGGGAGGTGGGTTGAGACCTGTAATTACTGTTACTTCATCAGGTGGGGTGGGGTTCGGAAATGATGGCTATACGGGCTGGGGGCGGGTCGAATCAGATTTTTTGGGGGCCCGAATCTCTGGTGCCCATGTCCAGAAGTCACTGTGCGAGAGGTGGGGTACACCCTGGACAGGTGTCAAGTCCATCACAGGGACACATAGAGACAAATGAGACAAATAACAATTCACTCTCTCACTCACACCTAGGGACAATTTAGAGTCACCAATCAGTCTAACATGCACATCTTAGGTCTGTGGGAGGAAACTGGAGTAGCCTGAGAAAACCCACCCATGAACGCAGAGAACATGCAAACTCCACCCAGAAAGAATGGGTGGAATCTGGCAAACTTCTTGGGTGGCAGTGCTACTGACTGCGCCACTGCGCCACTGTTTTTAATCTTGGTTTTTAAATTTATTTTATTTTATTTCTTGCATCCTGGTTAGTGTTACGATTAAAAAAAATAAATAAATAAAATAAAAAAAAAATAAAAAAAACAGATATGTGGTTAAAGAGCATGAGAAAGTGTAAAACATGTGAACCTCATGCTGCTGTCTTGGCTCCTCTGTTTAGTACAGACAATAAGAATGAATAAAAATAACTTTAGTTTTATAACAAAACATCTGCAAATTTCCATTTATTTACCAAAATTAGCATTTGTTATGAAAATGTGAATGTTTGTCTGTCTCATTTGTCTCTGTGTGTCCCTGTGATGGACTTGCGACCTGTCTGAGTGTCCCCCTCAGTGACTGCTGGACATGGGCACCAGTGACCCCATGTGACCTGAAAAGTAAGAAGCGCATAAAGATACTGGATGTATGGATGAAACATTAGCATGCTAATATGCTAAGCCATGATGCTTGACATGGTCAAGCAAGATTTAGGGCAAAATGTTGTTCTAACTTTAGCATTTAGCTACATTGATGTTTACTCTGCTTTCATTTGTCATTATTTGAAGCTAAAGAAAATAACTACAGGTAATATACAGGTCTCTTTTGTAAATGAGTCCTTGAGGCTCAATGAGACTGACCTGTATAAATAAAGGCTGGAAGAATCTATAAAATGCAGGACACAAATTCACAAAGTGGTATATTAGTCAAGCTACAAGTAGAAATCAAGGCATATTTTTTCATTAAGCCATTTGTTTGCTTTATGTGCATAATCATTGTTGGGCTTTTACTGATGCCACATTAGTGACTCATACTGAGTGATCAGCTTAAAAGCATTTCATGCTTTGGAGGATTGAAGCTGCTGCTCTGCTAGAGCACTGTGCTAAAACACAAGAGCATTCTTGTACTGGTTCAGTAGAAACTTTAAAAACCGAATGTTTAAATGATGCAAGACTTCAAGGTTTCTGGTTTTAGTCCAGCTCCATAATTGATCCTTACAGTATCAGCCACACTAACCCCTAATAAAACCTTCCTGCCCTGTCAGACATGATGATCAGAAGACAAAGCCCACCCTTTAGCATTTCTGCAAGGCGTCACACCAAACAGCCACAGTCAGATGTGGTCATTGCAGTTGGGACTGGACGCAGCAGAGATCAACACCTGCTGACACCGCACCTGTTGTTAAAAGAAAATCACCCAACTCAGCACCTGTAAGCTTCAAAGCCTGAATTAGCACAAGTTAAAAACACACACCCAGCTGGCACCTGCTTGTCTGTAACATATCTAACCAGCTATAAACAGCTTTAAAGCTCAACTCAAATCAGCACCTGTGGGCCACAAAGTCATTAGGAAACCCTGAAACAACTTTAATTAACTGTGGTAAGGAATGACATCACTCCTAGACTGAAGCATGCATCATGCATGTGCTGACTTTAAAGAAAACATTACACAGATCAGCTCAGAAACATGATCATCTTGATAGCTAAGTTAAGAGTGACTGGTTAAGTTTATTTTTGACCCACTGGGGTTGAAAATGAATTCAATTTTGAAGGATTTTGGGTGGAACCTGGAACCTTTATTGCATCATCTGTTGATGTTTAACAGCTGAGCGTCATGCCAGGAGGAGAGGCGGAGCTCTGGGCAGCTTCAAGTCATGAAACTTATAAAACAAAAATATTTCCACTTTTTTATTTATTTTCTATTATGTTTTCATTTTGTAATCAGCATTTTGTTATTTTTTTCTCATCCTCTACCTCTTACTTCCCCATTATGCTCCAATGACTTCACCCCAATCTTCCTGGTCTTGCTCTTCACACTTTCCAGTCTAAAGCCTCATAATGATCACGAGCTGGATTTGCGATCGCTTTCTCCGCTCTGCACACTTTGACTTAATTTTCTCTGCTCAGTTTCTGCCTTTTGGCAAAATCCCAGTGCGTGGGTGTACAGTGGACATGGAAAGGTCACAAAAGTGGGTGTGTTTGTATCTTCATACGAAGGAGAACAAAAGGGAGCTGAATTCTTTAGAGTTTTAGAGCAAATGCCTCGAAGAAGAGGAGGTTAGGGAAAATAATTCAAGCTGACAGCATGATCAGAAGCAGCAGCACATGCTAGCTGCTCTGTGCGGTCGGAGGTGTTTCTGCACAACAGCAACACATCACCACGGCACAGGAAATTGAGCCACAGGTCACCCACATCTAGAGTGAACTCACACAACACACAATTACCACCACTTTTCTCATGGGCTGATAAAAGATTAACTTCTGGGCTTTTTTTTTTTTTTTTGTACTGCAGCTTTTCATATTTATATATAATATATTGAAATAATTTGAAAAAAGCATTGCTACACTGTTTAGTATTGAAGGTCAGTGGCAATTTTAGTCTTTTTTGGGGGTGCTCAAGCACCTGTAAGTTTGAACATAGCACCCCTGAAAAATACAGAAACCATCATTAGGATTTTGTAAGAAGAATCAGTTCTTAAACCTTAGATTCACCAACATATTGAATCAGTTTGGAATAACTTATAGTCTAAAATGGGCCAGTAAAATCTATGATTTTATTTATTTATTTTCTTGCATGAGTCAGATTCTCGATGCCACCTGTCAATCAATCCAGGCTTGTCAGCAACTGACCAATCGGTGATTTCGATTTGTCCCGAAGGTAAACGCCCATTGCCTGCAGGAGCTCCAACTCCCTTTCCTCCAACAACATTGTTGGGATTTCGCTAGCTTGGTCCGTTGGTGCCGACGGGGTGAGGGGGTGGACGCGCGATGAGAGAAGCGGAGTGTGCTCTATTCACACAAGGAGAGCTGTTGGTCAGGCTACTTCTTGTTGTCCAATTAACTCTAAAATATTAATTAAATCAAGTGTTTACTTACGTAAACGTAGTTGTTTAACAACCCGTTAAAATACATCAAAACACAGGAGATGGCATCTATTTTTATAAAAGTTTTCTGGGGGAGGGCCCCTGACCCCCTTACCAACCCCCCCCCCACACACACACACACTAGTGTGTCCCCTTACATTAGAGTTGCATTCAGGCCTAAAAATGCGACCAGACCCGGCCCCTGCCCGTACACATTTTTTCCAAACCCAACAGGACCCGACCAATTAACTGTAATTACAGGCCCAAACCTGAAAAAAAAAAAAAAAAAAAAAAAAAATTAAAAATAATAATAATAAATTAATCAAGCTTTTACTGCTTTTGTAAGCAAATCAGTTTGACATGATATTTCAAAAATGTATTGCAAAGGAAGGAAGATATAAGATTTCTTGTTTATTAACAAGTCGCCAAATGAATGAATATTAACATACAAAATGAATAGCCTAATAAAATCAACTCTAAAGATAGGCTATTATACAGATGAACAAATATATTTTAGAGCAAAATTATTTGGAAAAATATAGAACAAGGCTATTTTAATTTAACGCGCTGCTCGCTTCGGCTTTTGAAGCGTCAGATGCTGCAACTTCCTTCACTGCAGATGACGCAGAGATGCGTGCAGCCGGTGATCAGATGATCCATTTGATCCATGTGAAGCTTAACTGGACATTTTTTAACCTCTTTCAACCAGCCAGTCTGCAGACGCGCACGGCTGATGATCCCGTTGTCCGTCTAAAGCTAAAGGACTTTTTTTTTTTAACCACTTTCAACTGTCGGGTCAGACCTGCCTCCTCAACAAGTAGATGAACATAATTTTATATTGTGCATTCTTATTTAGTTTTATTTGTGCTGTATGATTTGTAAAACCACATCAAAGCCCAAGACTGATCCAGCCTGCCCATCAAGCGCATTATTTTGACCTGACCCAGTCTGAATTTCAGGCCAGGTCGGGCCAGGCTGGGCTGGGTTAGACATTACAGCTCAACCCCACATTACCAATGCTTCTAACATCAATGGCTACCACATTGTTCAAGCCAAGAGCCATTGTCATCACTCAGGGCTAAGCACCCCCTAAAGGACATATTCTATAATCGCCCCTGGTGAACGAAATTCAAGAGACAACGATGAACAAAGAAGATAAAGTTTAGAGGGCTTCTGTACAGCCTGATTTAGAAACGGCAGCATTAAGAGTGGGTCATCTTGTTTAGCACAATATGACGTGCAACCTGTGTTGGCCAAATGAGCACAGGCAATAACAGCTGCTTAGATCTGTCATCCTCCATACCATAAATTCATCTGCCTCAACCCAACTTGCTGTACTTCCTGTTGTCCATTCCCTCATTAATTCATTCGATCATCCATCTGTCCATCAACATTACTTATCTTTATACAATTTCTGCTCTCCATTCATCTCTGTCCCTCCCTCCTTCTCACCCAGCATCTCTGTGCTTGCATCCCTTCCTTTCATTGATTGAACATGCCCAACGGCGTCAAATTACACTCTGCTGAACTTCCAGATGTTGTCTCCGGAGCTCTGTTTTCTCACTGGTGCAGAAAACATCCCAGCTCACAAGCTGAGGCCGACACATGACATCATCCCCCCTGACGACTGTCAAAGCTTTCATCCTTGCAAAAATATCCTTCAATAATAATGTAGGGGCGGCTGAGAGTTCTGACCACATCCTTTAGGCAGACACTGTTAGTTAAAGCTGCTGATCACAATAGTTTGAGGGTTCAGGGAGCAGCTTGAAGGAGGGGCACTCCTCAGACTAAAAATATATCAGTTCTCCCCAAGGGTCAGAGGATGACCCCCTACCTAAATCAATACGCATCATGCAAAACAATCCCATACCTGCCAATATCTGCTGATGGCAATGAGGGACACCTGGACATGAAATCAATATATTATATATATATTTATTGAAAGGTGAACAAACAGGCTGAGTTTTATCTAAGATCAGACTTTACAATTGCATAACCCTTGTTTATTTTATTTTATTTTATAGACATCTGTCCCGTGGTTTTTGAGTTTTTAAACAAAATACGACCCGTTAATTTGAAGCTAAGAGCTAACTGTACCTCCAGAGCAGGAGGCCGGGCTGCCACAGAGTTGTCCAAAAAAAAAAAGGAGCTGCCGTCGGACACATGAGCTGGAAAAGGTCGGTGGAACCTAGCGGACAAATGTGGTACTGCACCCC
>JARVLU010000528.1:12366499-12378270 GCA_031762415.1 Simpsonichthys santanae | reverse complement strand
TGTAAACCCTTCCCACACTCTTGCAATATTCTAAACAATGTTTCTAAACTCTAAACGCTCTAGAAGAGCACAGGATGTCATGATTTCAGTTCCCTCCACTGGTGTGCTCAGCCACCTGCAAGCACTCTTGGCCACGCCCACTTCTCTGCTCTGCTCGAACAGCTGATCAGCTGCAGCAGGAAGCTTATCCTGCAATATGGGCTGCACAAAGGTGCAGGACGCTCATCCATCAGTCAGCCGATTGTGCGTCATCCAATCTTATTTTGAAAAACCGCGATAGAGCGAGTCTGCTATAAATGAACCGCAAAGCAGTGAGGGACTACTGTATCTCTGGAAAGCGGGGTGAAAAAAACAAACATACTGATGAAAAAAGATGAAAAAAAAAAAACTAGACTTATGAATATCTCACTACACTAAACTGTCACAGTGAGTCATAGTTTGCAGTGTCGCTGGTTTAAAATGAGTTTGGTGACAACCAATGTGCCACAATGGATTTCTGAAGATCAGAAGATCAGGATTTATTTTATCTCTCAGACGAGAAAGTTGCTGGTTCAATCCCAGTTTTCCTTCTACATGTCGCCCCCCCAGGAATCTCTCTTTAAAAAAAAGAAGAAAAAAAAAGATGGTTTATTTCAATGAGCTCTACCAGGTTAAACAAAGATAAAAGAGGCTGGAAAGCAAAACTGCATCTACACCCTAGAACATACAATCATAGTGATAATGACTGAGCAGGAAAGAAAGCAACACAGTCATCTATGGACGAAACAAACTTAAACAGGCATCTATTTTTTATATACGTATATCACTATGCAACTAATTGGAAGGAGGGAGTGGGAACTAGAGAAACAGTGTTTTAAATGTGGCCACAAGCTTTCTTTGGATATATCATGAATTGATATAGGAACATTTTATTGGAAAGGGGTTATCAGTGCAAACAAACACAGGCACGAATGGTGCGCATGACTGCCACTGAAGGAACAGAGGAACGGATCTGACAGCTGGTCCAAGCCCAGCCTAACTGTGCATTTTAATTGAAATTATTCTAATCTCGATTCGATTGAAAAATACTGATTGGAGCAAAAAGCTGGAAAATCAATCAAGCGATGTGTTGTGTAAAGAGCACAGATCGTAGATTTAACCAAACCGTGTCCCGAATTCATGCACATGCATCAGAATTAACTTATTAATTTTACAGTTGTCATAAAACAATCACGAGGATGAGTTTTAACTCAAATGGTGAGTTGACACATGAGGAAAAGTGCAATGACCTGCAGCTAACCTGATCAATGTGATCTGCAGCTGATCCTCTCACAGTCCAACACATTATGTCTATTAGTCTCTAACACACGCCAGGATCGCAGGAAAGCAAAGAAATGTGAGGATTTAAAAGAAACTGTCACTGGTTAATGCTTTAACTAATTGGATATGAGCCTGAGGAAGAAGCATCTGCCAAAATGACTTAGCCTAATAAGTTTTTTTTTAATGGTCTCCTTGTCAAGAACTGACTCAGTTAACAGAAAGCTGCTGCTGATGATGCTGCAGAGTAAACACTTGCAGCATCTGTTCAGAGCAGCAGCTGCAATCTGTCTGCTGAGAAACAAATGACAGCTGGGTGACGTGCACCACAGGGTCCACCTGAAGGGCATGCCGAGCTGCAGACACCCATCCTTCAGAGTAAACGTCCAGCTACTCACCGACAGCTGCTGTCAAACTGAAAAGCTGGCTGAGCCGGAGCATCCTAACGCACGGCGCGCGCCTCGTTAGTCCGCGGACTTTCTGGTTCTCCAAAGGAAAAAAAAAAAAAAAAAAATCGTTAAACCACTAATAGGAGTCCGTGTGGCATTCCCGCGCGTGCTTCAGCGTGCAGCAGTCAGAACCGGACTGAGGGAGATGCTGTTCTGTCCGCATGCGTCCTCTCCGAGCAGCAGGAGGAGGAGGAGGAGGAGGAGGAGGGCTGCGAAGGAGTTGGTTCTCTCGCGCACTATAAGTTCGCTCTGCCCATGGGAGGAGGAATTCAACAAGAGCGCTGTAAACCTGACTGGACCATGATTTATCAGCTACAAGCCAGCGCAGACAGATTTCATCAGGCTGAGGGGTCCAGCTCGTGCGTCACCAAGACAGCTGATTTATTCATGATCTGATGCCCCAAACTGTTGAATTCATGAATATTAACACTGATTCATAACGAGGCAAATCCATCTGGGGGTAAATCGACTGAAATGTATCAGAAACATGTTTGAAACTGTGAAAAAAAAAATAAGAAGAAGAAGAAACTTTCAGTGGTGCAGAGACTGATGCACAGCCTGATTTATTGTTTATTCAAATGGAAAATTACAACATAATGTAATAAATTAAAACAATGCCAAACTATTTTTTTTTTTTTTTACTTTTAGTGAGAGCAAGTTGTTTTACAGAACAGAACCAGTGCAATTTGCATCATCAGTTATATGATGCCCTTTAGACCACTTCTCACTCCACTCCCACTCCCTTGCTTTGCATGCCAAAGTTTTAATCATATATTTTGTACCATTTGTTAGCATTCAGAGTATGTGCTTGAGATAACTGCCAGCTACTACCACACCAAAACTTAGTTCAGTTTCTGTTAAATCCATTGAGTTATAACCATGTTTGTGTTTGCAAAGGTTGGTTAGCTGGAGCACCTTCGATCCAGCTGACTCCAAAAGTTAAATATTTGTGACTGTACATCCACCCATGACTTTCTGAGAAATTCAATCAAATCTGTTCAGCGGTTCATAAGATATTTTGCTAACAGACAGACACAGTTGACTTCAACAATCATTGGCAAAGAGTTTGACAAAGACATTGTGTATTGTACGCAAGTCTTAGAGGAATTTCAGCTGTCAACACCAAATTTGAGCTCAATTCTAGTCAAACTGACTGAGTCATAGCCATTTTTGTGTTTGCTGATTTTTATTAGATGTAGACGCCATCTTGAATTGGGCTGATTCCAAAAGTTTATCACATATAGATGCACATTCATGAATTCCTTCCCGGTGGTTTCATTAAAATCTACCCAGTGCTTCATGAGATATTTTGCTAACAGACAGACACACAAACAAACCCGAACAGATACAGACAATTGCAAACTTAACTTCAGTCAATCACTGGACTCTTGTATGAAACGTACATTAATGATAAAAGCACACCTAAAGAGGGGATTCTGCAGCTGTGAGGGAGACTCTGCCTTATGAAAACATCCAGATAAGTTAAGATCCAGGTGTCAAGGCCTGGAGAGAGATTACAAAAATCTGAGCAGGATTACTGAAGGATTTTAATAAAGATTAGTGGACAGTATCAGGTCACTGCTGGAGATTTAATATTTGATTGCTATTAAAACAGCCGTTTCCTGGAGGAGCCGGTTTTTACACCTCACTGCTGCTGATGCAGTTTTCTCCATAATCCTGTAATAAACCTAAAGCATGCATCAGATAAATCCTTCATCGCTCAAATTTAGAGAAGAAATTGGGCAATTTTCTCTTTTTTACATGCTATTCTCATCATTGCACCTTTAAAATGACCAGAATTTACTTCCCATATGCTTGAAAATACCTAAATATTCACTGCTCACATAGTAGGAGAATTATTAACCGTGCTGCCATTAAAGGATCTCACGGAGCACGAAAGCAAATTCACAATTTATTCAACATTTTACAGTTTGCAACATGTGTCCTGAGTTATTTTGGGTTCAATTTAGCGACTTGTTTATTTACATATTTTCAGTTTGATCACCTATTTGAAATCATCATTGCCAGGGACTGTAATTCAGTTATGTTTATTTTTTATTTTTATTTTATTTTTTTACTTTACTTTATCTTCAAAAACATGTTTTTTTGTTTCTGTTGTCTAAAACGTGCTTTACATCTAATGTAAGTTGCAGATTGTCATTACTCTCCTGAAACACAGACACATAAAAGAAAAGGTGTATGTGTTAAAGTAGCTAGCATTTAGACTTAAATTAACTATTGCCATAGGAAAGATTGATAATTGGATCA
The DNA here is from genome assembly GCA_031762415.1 of Simpsonichthys santanae. NCBI lineage: Eukaryota > Metazoa > Chordata > Actinopteri > Cyprinodontiformes > Rivulidae > Simpsonichthys > Simpsonichthys santanae. The sequence goes on along the minus strand of JARVLU010000528.1, from coordinate 12,374,257 downwards.
ACTCATTTAACCCAATCTCATATAAACATATTTATCACAACTACTGACAGTGCTTTTCTCTAGTAATTACTATTTCAGCTGTGTTGTCACTTCGTTTGTGCTTCTGATGTGGTTTAGTTGTGTTTTTCTGTTTTGTTACTATAGATGAAATATTTTAAAATTCAGCCTATACTTTGAAATTATGACTTGATAGATTTACTCCAGTCTTGACGTCCATAAATATTCAGGTTTCAAGGTAAATAGGTTTCAGTCGCCGTGTTTACAGGTTGAATTTCTACAGCTGCTTTAAATACACAAACCAAACAGTCCCTCCTCTTCTTGCCTCTCTGCATCGGCTCACTGTTGGAGCTTTTGTTGATTTTGCATTCGAAGCCTTTAAATGCCTCAGTTCAGCAACTCGTATACTTTGCTGACCCCAAAATCAACAAATAGTGGCCTGAAAACTGCCTGAAAGCCGTGCCACAGTTTGCAACAGAGGGCGACTGGACCTTCTCCTTTAGCGCGCCACATTTGGAGGAGCGCTCTGCTCACTCAGCACAGGTGAGTCTCTTGTTTTGAGTCTGTTCATGAAACCGTAAAATTAGAAGTTAAGGAAGAAAGCCCCAATATAGTTTGAAATCTTACTTCTAATGTACAAATCTCTCAACAACCTAGCTCCATCTGATATTAGATCTTATTGTTTCCTGAGAGCACTTCACCCCCCGACTGCAGGTTTACTTATGGTTCCTAGAGCTTCTAAGGTAAAATGGGAGGCAGAGCTTTCAGACATCTTGCTCCTCTCTGTTGACGAACAAACCTCCAGTATCAGTCTGCAAAGCTGACTTTGTCTGGATCCGGACCGAGCGATGTTCCCGTCCGGACCCGACAGAGCACAGGACCAGTGCACCCCTTTGCTTGCTGCGTCACTGCTGCTCACTCTGGTTGTGCTCCGACTCTGCTGTTGTTGCAAACATCCTCGGCGAGATCTACAATCAGCAACATTTGAAACGATTCAATCATCTACTCGACAGTGAGTTGCTTTTTTGTCTTAAAATATTTTTGAGCGTGTTAGTTGCTGTTTAAATGTTGCAGCAACAATCACAGTGCAAGACTCCATAGAGCTAACGGCTAATTTGGCTAGCGTTTTACCCTGGTCAGTATGATTTCCCAGCCATGTATTTATTTAATACGCTGATAAAGTTACTCAATAAGTAAGCCGAATAAAAGGCCATACCTTTTGTAATTTAAAAACATCTTTGGTTGAATTTATTTGAACTACTTGAAGGTATTTTTGTTATTTTTTGACAAACCACTCCAGTGACAGTGGTGGTTTTGTACTGTTTAGTACTGGCTCGGTTTGAATTAATTTGTAGCTACATATTTTGAACCTGTTGCACGACTGTTATTTAAATTGAATGTTTGATTTTGAGAAAACATTTTTAAAATGTGCCTTAATTGAATTATGAATTCAAATCTTTATGAAACATTGAATACATGTTTGTTTTTTGTAATGATTACAAACCATTTAATCTAAAGCTAATTTAATTTATTTGACTTTTGTACTTAATTTGTGTTTTTGACCTTTTCAGTCAAGTTTTTTTGTCACCCCTATTAGCAACCTTCTACAATTGATGGTGAGCTACCTACTGACCACATTGCAGTAGGAAATTGACCTCTTTGTTGGGGTTTATTCTGAACTTTCTGTTTTAATCTGAAATAAAGGCCCTAAATTTATTTGTCTGGGACTACTGTACTTTTAAATGTTAAAATAGTTAGTTGTTTACTATATAGTACAGTTTGTTGACAGTGAAAATGTGAATACGTGTAGGCAAGACCATAAAAGTCAAATGTTGGACTTTTGTTTGGACCGTTTACTAGGAGGAAATTTTAGTAACTGGTCCTCGGTGAGTTTTCATTGAATACCCTTATTGCTATAGGCTTAAACTGCTGGAGCACAAACTGACCACATCTCCTCACTGTTGCGGTCTTTACTCTTTCACCTCCCTGTGTTTGCACATGTACTTTTTGCTGCAAACCAGCCATATTTATTCATTTGAACTCCGCTGTTGCAACATATAAAAAGGGAACGTTTTGGTAGCTTCATGCCTGATGTATCAATTTCTGCTTTTTGTTGCCCAGTGATGAATTTTTGTCATTGTCTTGAAGAATGTTTTGGAGCAATCATCTCATTATTTCTTCTCTATTCCTGTGAGACTAAACTCTTTGGCTGCACTCACATTCATCCACACCTGCACACTTGGCCCTATTTCATGACATTACCACCACAATTTACACTCTCAGTTTTCTGAGTCCAAATATTATGGCCTATCCATTAAACAAAGAGCTGCAAACACAGCGAATAACCAATTCCATGAACATAAAGGCAATCCATTGAACTTGTTCTGAGATATGCAACCCAAAAATACATGCAAACAACAAAAACATCACAGTTTTAATGTAAACAGAGAAGCACACATGTGGCTCAGGCAGGATCTTAGGAACACCCAACAAATGAGACAGTTTACAGGAGTCCTTCCTGTCTTCAGTCTCACAGACATCCCTGACTGAGACTCAGGAAGACTCTGATTAGTTTCAATTCACAAATCGCTCCCATGGACCCCACCCTCCTCATCCTCTAGCATGCCTTAGCCCACTGTGCTTTGGTCTTCTATTGTATAAAACATGTTCTAATGAAATCTGTGAAGTTGTTCATATTTGAGCCCGTATGAAGATTTTATCCTGCACTGACTTTTATTTTGACAAGCCATATTCGTCTGCTATTTGTGAAAGTGCATGTTGATGTGTTTTTTCTTTCCCTATCTCTTTAACTTCCTCTATTTGCAGATAGACATGAAATAAGCATCAGCGGAGTAAAAAAACCTCGAGGTTTCTTCATTCAATCTGACCAACTTGGACAGAAAATGTGTGGGGGAAAATGCTCATATTGTGCAAATAGCTAATCAAGACAAACTCTGCGTTGCAGACAAGCTGAACGGCTTGAAGTGAACTTGCTTTGTTTACAGCCCTGAAACTTTTTAAACATTTAGGTTTTAGACACAACTATCAATCAAGCTTTGGACTCGCTTTTGTCATTAGTTCTCAAGGCTTACAATCAACTCAAACAAAACAAGCTCTACACCGATGTCCCCGTCTCTAAAGGGACCGGAAATGAACAGGGAATGTAAGTAAACCTTAAATTTTTGGTGCAACATATTCTTATGGTATAGGAGTTACACGACGTATAAGAAGAGAGGTAAATTATATTTTCCTTGACCAAAGTGGCAAAGAATGACTGATCCTGGTGAGCAAACAGAGCAATCCACCATCAGGTGCAATGGCAGAACCAAGGGCTGGCCAATAATGGTCTTGGTAATAAATTAACTACCACTATATTAAACATTCACACTGAAGTATGTTTTGCAGTGTAGCTGGTTCAAAATGTGTTTGTTAACAACTTATGTGTCAAATAACTTACAAGTTTTTGGCGTTCAGGACATTTTAATTGCATACATGGATTGAAATGTTTAATGAGGTTCTCTGTGCATTCTGTACATGTAAGATGCATAAACAGAACCCTTGATAACTTCTTGTTTTCAGAATTTTTGAGGTTATTGGGTTTTGGGGTGGCTGTGGCTTAGAGCAGATATTTGCCAACTGAGTTGTTGGTTCAGTTCCAGTTCCCCGCTTTATATTTCACCCCCTAGGAATATCTTGAAAAAGAGATGATCTGTATGAGTTGCTTTCTTCCAGGGTGAACAAAGATAAAAGTGGTCAATGGACAGCAAAACTACATCTACACCAGAAAAGGTACCGCTAATCAATGTGCCAATAACAAATCTGGGGAAGAAGCAAACAAACAAGACCTGACATGAATACAATTCTGTAAAATCTAGACCCTGTAAAGAAACAACATTTTTAGCAGAGTAAAATGATGTTCAAGTCATGTTAAAGTAAACCCTCCCTTTCACAGAGAAGACCTGAGGAATCTCTAATGTATACAAAAGGCTAAGTCACAATACTGTATATACTATGTATGGTATTCTATGCTGTTGCATCTAATAAATATTTCATAAAACTATTTTCATTCAAATCTTTGTTGACACTATGTAATCCTTAAAAGGAAACTCCACTGATTTACATCCAAAGAGTTATGAAACAATGAAGTGAATGAAAAATGAATGTTTCTGTTCTGCTATTTGAAAAGCATTAGCTTTAAGCTCTTTTTGGGGCCACTGGCTTTAGTTCACAACTTGTTTAAACCCTGTTGCACTTATCAGATCTGTCTGAACGATGCTTCTCAACCAGGAAATATTAAAAAAAAAAACGCTGCACTGTAAATAAAACTAGCATTTTTTTTTTAAATAATCTTGGTGAGTTAAACTCCAAAAGTTAATCAGTTTTTGATGAGTACAGTTAATTACATTTCTGAGAGGTTCAATAAAATCTATACAGTAGTTTATGAGGTTTTTTTTTTTTTTCCTAACAGATGGACAGTGTGACTCTGAAGCTAAATGCTAAAGTTTTAAGAAATAACATGTAATTGCATAGGACTCAGAGTATGCAGTGGGGGACATCATTTTGATGTTGTGTTTTTTTAGTTTGAATTTTTACGTAGTTCTTTGTGTTGGAGAAAAATATTCTTGCTTTATCTTACTCAGAAGGAATCACACTCGACAGCAGGAGAAAATTTTTAACCGGTTTGCATTTTGCCCCAGAAAGTGTGATTCTAAACCAGCCACTATGGAGCACAAACCAGTGTATCTCTTGTACTGGTCCCAAGCCCGGGTATGGTTAGGGCTGTATCAGGAAGGGCATCCGATGCAAAACGCTTTTTTTTGCCCAAACTATAATGCGAGTTCATTACAGAGTGCATAGGTGAATGAAAGGGAGGCCAGTGGAACAGTGAGGCTAGAAGGAGCAGAAGTCACAAAGGTGCAGGACTTCAAGTACTTGGGGTCCACTGTCCAGGAAAATGTGGAGTGTGGTAAAGAAGTGAAGAAGAGAGTCCAGGCAGGATGGAGAAACGTTTCAGGAGTGATTTGAGATAAAAGGGTGTTAGCAAAGGTCAAATAAGAAGTTTACAAGAAAGTTGTAAGACCATCTACATTGTATGGTCTGGAGACGGTGGCATTGACAAAAAAATAGGAGAAAGAACTGGAAGTGGTGGAAATGAAGATGTTAAGGTTCTCCTTAAGAGTGTCAAGGATGGATAAGAGTTTGAACAACTGGGAGATAAAGTTGGAGGCCAGACAGATGGTTTGGACATGTCCAGAGGAGGGACAGTGGGTATACTGGTAGAAGGATGTTAGAAATCCAGCTGCCAGGAAAAAGACAAAGAGGAAGGCTGTAATAAATGCAGTTAGAGAGGACATGGAGATAGTTGGAGTGAGGACAGAGGATGCAGAGGACAGAGTAAAATGGAGGAGGATGACTCGCCGTGACAACCCCTGTAGATGGAAAAGACGAAGAAGAAGAGAAACTGTGATTCTGACCTGGCTTCTCCTTCTGGACTCAACACAACCGCAGCATCCACAGACTGAGAGCTCTGCTGTTTCAAATCTCTACCTTGCTACACTGCCTCCTGGGACTTTGTGCTTTGCAACTTCAAGGTCCTCACCACTGCAGCTACCACTATCGCTGCCTCTGTCTCTGCCATCGTGGCCCCAGTCTGAATCTCTTCTGCTGCCTCAACATCAGTTTTCTGATCCTGCTCTTGAGGATTCTCACTAGACTCCTCTCCACCAAACCACACTCACTGACTCACCAAGCACATTTTATAACATGAAGTAAGTGAGATGTATTCTTGGCCTAATTTTCTAAATAATGTTTAGTCATTCATATCTGCATAGGATCTCTAATTATTTACCCTTTATTTAAACAGGTAGTCTCACTGAATCGCGAGATCTCATTTTCAAGAGAGACCTGCTTTGGGGAGCAGATGGTGGGTCTTAAGGGCCTTGCTCAAGGGCCCAGAGTGGGGTGAATGAGGGTGAATGAGGGTGGAGGCAGGTCACCTTTTCCACCCACATTTTGCTGTTGACAGTACTGGGAGTTGAACCTGTGACTTTTTGATCACAGGCCCATCTTCTCTAACCTCTGCACCACCACTCCCCATGTTTGAATGTAAAACCAAAAACATACACATATCTTTTTTTTTTTTTGCTTATGTTTAGTGGTCACAGATGTCAGTTCTGCTTTTGAAAGTGGCCACAAATACTTACATAAGGATGTGATGATGCTGACTCTGTACTTGTACTGGAAAGGACATGTACTTCTGTTGTTATATACTTCAAAGAAAGCAGTAACAGTACTGACAGTCTGAACTGATCCTTCACTGTGAAGCTCCTTTCAGTGGCAGCAGCACATTGAGCTGCTGGTGACCATGAAACCACTGGATATGGACTTCAGAGTCCTGTGACAGTACAGTGTAGAAACAACAGATCCGTCTGTTCTGATTACTCTTTGATGATAGCAGCTTTTGACTTTATTTCCTTAACTCTAACGTTAACCAGACCAAGAAGTGCAAATGGAATAATGCTGACTTTAAATCCTATTAGGGTCTTTGTTCCTCTTTTCATTTCTTATCTTATTTGTGCACTCGTTTCTTATAAACTGTGGAAACAATTTCACAGTCAATATAAGGGAAGTGGCCTACGTTCAAGCGCATAATTAGCTCTGTGCTTTATTTCCTATGCATTAGACATAGCCTTTAATTGGTGCACCCTCCTTTCTGTCATTTAAGTATTAAATCAGAAAACAATTTGTTATGCTGTGACTTTCATTCACACAAATTAAGAACAGGACATGTTCACTGATGCTAAAATTGATCATGCGTTTTGAGTAGAAAAGCACAGTGTCTTCAAAGTGACCCAGCTATCACCCCCTGTGCAGGGAAAACAAAAGTTTGACACATGAAGACAGCAATAAGAGATCTCTTCAAGAGCGTTGGACAGGAGTCGGAGCATCACTTCACACAGGACCAGTGCAGGGTCGGGACCCTCTGACTCTGTCAACACTGAGCTGGTTTGAGTTTCACGCCCACCACTGATTCACCATCTCCCGAAAGGACACACTGGACTCCCCACAGGTTCATTACAGTGATGGTTAATCCATCTCTGCCAAGTACAATCATGCGACAAGTCTGACCCCAGATCCTGGTCTTGGTGTACATGATGTTGATGGACGGAAATATGTGTTTGCATACATGTGATATTGCAGCCTACAGTGTCAAAGCCATCCCTGACCCTATAAATACATTAGTCTAAATATGAAAACAGAATAAATTAAAATAATCCTAACAGAAAATTAGCAGCCTACTTCATATTTAGTGCTTTTTGTTTGTCGTTGCTGACCAGTCCACAACTTTGATCCAAAAAATAATGGATCTTCCAACAGTGAAACTGTGGGTCCTGACATTTATGTGTCTGCTTTAGTATCATTCAAACATTGTTGGGAACAAAGCACAAAAGTAAAGGCAGACTACACTCAGCAAGAACAACTGAGCTCTGTAACTAACTCCAACCATACACACCCCATAATTTACACTCACTGGCTACACTTGTTAATTGTTTGATACCACAGATACCTAATCAGCCAATCACATGGCAGCAACTCAGTGACTTTAGGCACATAAACATGGTAAAGACGACTTGCTTCAAGTTCAAACTAAGCATCAGAATGGAGAAGAAAGGTGAAAAGTGATTCTGATTGTGGTATGGTTGTTGGTGTCAAATGGGTTAGTTTTTTTTTTTTTTTTTTTTTTTTTTTTATTTGTGATGT
>JARVLU010000528.1:12355122-12366399 GCA_031762415.1 Simpsonichthys santanae | reverse complement strand
ATGATGTCCAGTTAACCAGTGAATACTGGGTGCAGTGGTGGGTACGATAATCACAGCCAGTTATGAATCTTAGTGCATCCAACATCTGCAGGTGCTTGTAGGGAACAGGGGTAACCTGCTCTCTGACAGGCAGCTGCTCTACCAACTGAGCCACGTGCTGCCCAGTTTTAACCCTCGCTGCTTTGCAGTTCATTTATCACAGACTCGCTCTATTGCGAATTTCAAAATAAGAGTGGACATGACACATGACTGATTGGTGGATGAGCCGCACGATCGGCGTGGGATTTTTATTTAAAATAATTTATTGTAAATAAATTAGCACCTCCTGCACAGTTGTGCAGCCCATGCTGCAGGATGAACTTCCTGCTGCAGCTGATCAGCTGTTCACTGTGCAGAGCGGAGAAGTGGGTGTGGCCAAGAGCGCTTGCAGGTAGCTGAGAGCAGGAGGCATTCACCTGCAAGCCTGATGTTACTGTCCTGATGTTGACTGTGTCATTGACCAGGGGAAAGTATTTCTCAGATATTCGCCACCTAAAATTACTTATAATTCTTTAGGATTAATGTATATTTAGTGTGTATTTTATGGTAATAAGAAGAATTCTTATAAACTATAACTATAAAATCAAACATTAATTTAAAAAAAAAAATCATTTTTACTATCCAGGGGTGTAGTCAGTCTTAAAGGCAAAAGGTGAAGATGGATATAGACTAAACAAAGTGGCAGATAAATGCAGATTATCTTGTGTTGTCATTTTAACCATTTAATGCTAATGAATAAAGTAGAAGATCCTTCTCCTACTCTGCTCCTGTTTCTTGGAATATCTTGTAAAAAGATCTGACGCTCTTGACCTTGACTTCTCTAAGAGGCTTCAAACTTCTGATAAGTTCCTGGAAAAAACCGACGCAGACATGTTCCTGTTTTTACTTTTCTACATTGTTCTATAATGCAGCTGTTTTTGTTTTGTTTTTTAAATACAATTTTCTTCCATTTACTTTTCATTTTATGATTTTTTATGATTGTCCAGTGTTGTCATCACTCTTTGTTTAAATCAGGTCTCTGTTGTAAACGAGTCCTCGAGGCTCAATGAGACTAACCTGTAGAAATAAAGGTTCAATTGAAACAAATTGAATTGAATATCAGACCCTTTACTGACCTTCTGCAGGTTGATGCAGATAGATTTAAAAGCTTCAGCCACGTTGGCATCATGACACACTGACACTAACTTCAGGTGGTCTTCCATGTTGACCCAGACCATCAAGCTTCCATCTTTACTCACCCTGCAAGAACACAGAGCCTTAAACATTTGCCAGAACCCCTAATAAATAGCTGATTGATATGTTAGACTGTAACTTTCCTTTACCAGACTACATGCCAGTTGCTCTTGTTTAACATGACTTGATCTGTAGGAAGATGTGTCTTCAACCCTCATTTCACTGCTTTTCTACACTTCAGGCGTTGCATGCGCTGCTTGGGGTGGCATTGCATTTTGGAGCAGCTGTGACGTTCATGCTGAGTTATTGCTTTTGAAAACTTTAATTCCTCTTTTTTATGGATGTAAATTGCTTTTTTCAGATGATTATTTCCTCTGGTATCAGATGCTGTGCATCTAGAAGGATTTTTACTGAAACCTTTTTACTTTGGGGCATTTGTTATGATGCGTAACCGTGGCAACAAGATGTTTTTTTTAACAACCAGGAGCAGCTGATTAACATCTCAAGATCTCAAAAACCTCAACTAAGCTCCAAATCTCAAATGAGTTGAAAAAGAGGCACCTTGGATGTATTCCCGTCAACCTGGCAGTGGTGCTTGAGTACACTTGACTCGTGACAACGGGAGGACCGCGATCACACCCCAGCACCTTCAGCTGTCTGTCTGTAGCGACGAGGAGCTTTTGGGCAGTCCTGCTGCCCAGGAGGACCGAGGGGCCCGCCGGCTCTGACAACAAGCTGGATCTGTGGCCAGATTCTTCAGGTTTGTTGCAGGAGATCCTTCCTGCCCACAGCTATCAGCGTCTGCAACAACTCTTGAATGAAACCACGATGATGAGCTACGACAACACTTAATTTCTCTTTGGGATTAATAAAGTATTATTGAATTGAATTGTGTTTATTTTATGATAAACTTGTGAGAGTTGCTTCACCTGTTTTTATGCATATTTGAAGCAATTTGTGTTTCTCTCTTTCTTGGAACTCAAACCATTAAATTAAGGGATGACTTGTTCTACCACACGGATAAATTTCAGTTAAGATCTTCCATTGTCCTTTTAGCCCTTTTAGCAGAAAACAGACCAACCAGACTGCCCTAGCATCCGGCCAGTCCCGGGCCACGCCAGTGCGGAGCTGCAAGGAAGACGGGGGCTTCAAATTCTGCTTCAGCTGCTGCTCCTGGCTCAGCTCCTTCAGTAACAGGAGATCTCCTGGCAGCTCTTCTTCCAGCCTCTGCAGTGCTGAGACATACAGGAAACATGTGGTTCATCTGTGGGTTAGTTTTTTATTGTTCCTGCTGTTCACCAAGGGTGAGGACTCCTGAAAGAGACCTTCAACATTTTGCTTCCCAGTGGAGACTGGTGGTGTTTAGGCTGTGAGACTTCTCCAGTCTTCTGGCTGAGATGGTGCTACATGACATGTACCTGTCTTGGCCAACAAGAGGAGCTGCCGGCGCTCTCCTCGGCTGCAGTGTGTGGGGAAGCAGAAATCCTCAACGCCTCGGACCACGCTGACCTCACAACGCACAGCGTATGACCTGTCCAAGTCATCACCCCCCTGACATAAAATCAAATCTTAGGTTGTTCAGATCTTACAGGTAAATATAAGTAAAATAGTTTTTTTTTTGTTTTGTTTTTTGTTGTTAATGAAAGAGACCTTAGTAATTGAGCCAAATATCTGGACAAAAGTTTTCAAGTGCATGTGTGCGTGCATGCATGTTGTCATGCAAGAACAAGAAATTTCAGCACAATGACAGTTATTGCTCGCGGCTATTTTAAAATGGGAAAAATATTTAATTTGTCCAATATCACATAGGCATTTTCATAATTTTGCATTTTAACACATTGTCGACGTATAGAACCCAAAAGATCTTGAAACATCAAACCAGCCCTACTTAGTGTTCCTGGCCCCCTACCTTCAAGTTGTTATAGTTGAAGTCACTTTTTGGGGTCTGGCTGGTGATCTTGTGGTCATGAACTGCTTCAATGACTCGGTCAAAAAAGTCACAAAACAGCACGTAGGACTGTGAATCCCCGGCAACACAGCCGACGCTCCTCGGGTCCGAGAAATCACCTTTACACAGACAGAGATTATACATGTATATTATATACAGTATCATGTACGTCACCCTGCTAACATACAAAAAAGTGCTCCGTAAACTAGAACTTTATATTATTCATCTTTAATTGATGAGAATAAAAATAACCAGGTTCCTTTTCAGTAGCAGAGCTAATGAAAAATCTTCTCTCTGTTGATTCATGTGTCCCTACATCTATAAGCAGTGATGCCTTCATGAGATTCTTTATGAATAAAATTGTTTCAATTAGAGAAAAAAAAATCAAACATTTCTGCTTCTGCCTCTGGTTCTGTGTCAGATGAGACAACTTTTAAAATGTCACTTGAAGCTGATTTATGCGTGGCTGTTTTTTTGTCCTGTTGAGTTCTGAATTGTCAAAAACAACAGCTTCATCCAAACCATCCTCTTCTGATGGATCCCATCCCAACCAGACTATTTAAAGATGGATTTCCCTTCATTAATATCCACATGTTGGATTTGCTAGTTTGTCTCTAATGAATGGTTACGTACCACAGTGTTTCAGGGTTGCTGTAAGTAACGCTTTTACTAAACACATTTACAGCATCTAGACTGAATGTCTACTATAGATATGACCTGCAGTGACTATTGATCACAGTCAGATCCCACAGGCTCATTCATGTTAATCTAAATCTGTCTGCTGGTGAAGTGACTATTTTACTGACACAGCCTTTGGTCACACTGGACAGTTGACGAGTTTTGGTTAACGCTTTAAATTGTAAAATCCTAGAATTAGGCAGAAGGAAAAACTTTTATGTACTTTTTGGTTCTTTTATTTTTAGGTAGGGTTTTTTTTTTTTTTTTGCTACTTTTGACATTTTGCTAGTGTTTTTCTCCTTTTAGCTTTTAGCAAACAGTTTGCTTCACTACCAGCGCTTTGCTTCTTTTAACTTAACTCAGTTTCAGCTGTTTCAGCCAACATTCAGCTCTCAGCGTTCTCGCTGCATGTTTGCAGAAAAGTAACTTCAGTTTCTGTTATGCTCTTGGTGCTTAGCATCACGACTGAAACTCAAACCCAGAAAAGATGTTTATGAGACATTTATGAAGCCACAGCAAGTAGCAGTGATTTTTATAGTGAGCTATGGATTATTTCCTGATTCCAACCCTCTTCTTATTTACACAGTCTCCATAATCGTTGTATCACCTGGTTCCTCGATGCCGGGCCGAATAACATCGTCAAAGATGACTCCACTGTTGGTGCAGCGGTTGAACTGACGGCTGTACATGGCTGGAGTCAGGATCCGTCCCATCCAGGTACAGTTCCTGTGCAGATCAGGATATTCCTCTTCAGGAGCGCCTCTTCTTAAATGGAACTGGGACATGGGGTCAGGTGGTGCCAAACTCTGAACACACTGGAAGGGAAGAGAGCTGAGAGACCATTTCCACTGCTGAAGGAAGGATTAGCATAAATAAAGTGACCTGAATGTAGGTCAGAACATTACTGAAATATTTAAATTGTTTTCTATCACTAAGAAAGTCATTTTAAATTTCTACATTCATTTTTATTTGCATTTGGATGGTTTGATGGATGGATGGATGGATGGATGGATGGATGGATGGATGGATGGATGGATGGATGGATGGATGGATGGATGGATGGTGAACTTGGTTGAGGACTTGGACTCATAACCAACAGTCATAAGGATTAAATGGTAGATGTTTAATAAACTACAGTACTTTGTGCTTCAGTCTTGTTGACAACTTGTTGGCTGTTTTGTTTCACACCACGTTCATTCACTCACACCCGAACATTTATCAGACAAACCAAAGAAAGCTTGAGACTAAACATTGTCCAGTGTTACATCATTCATAAAATGGAAACTTTGTTTGCATCTTACACGCCCAGACTCTTCAGGTTTTAGTATTTTATGGCAAACCATTGTTGAGGACTGGTGTCAAAAGTTGAAAACCATTATGTTTCAGCATCTTTTCTTCAACTCCATCTAGCTAACAATGACAGGAATGTGATTTCTATCCATGTTTGACCCCAGATCCTGGTCTTGGTGTACATGACGTTGATGGGGCTTCATCAAAATGTTTTTCTTTAAACATTACTTAGAACCAAAGCAGGACAACAGTCACTTTCTGTTTCCTTTTCTACACCAGACATATGAATTTGAGCATTGTAAAGATACCAAATTGTTGAAATGTCTTTTTTATAGACATAGTCTATAGATCATATCTATGTTCTTCATGTTTCCATGAGATGTGATTATAAAAGCTGGGCCATCAGTCAGAATACAGTATTGTAGTAACATACAATTGAAAACACCACGGAGTTGCAATCTAACCACATCACTTTACTTTCAATTCCACAGCTCGAAACTTGCTATCCATCAAGTCCAACAGCTGACTTATGGTGGCTTTTTTAAAGTCACTTAACCTGAACATAAATGCCAACACAACAATAAACAAACAAACAAACAAACGAACAAAAAACAGGGACAACCCATCAGAACAAATGGCCTGATAAAGTCCACCTATTTCTCTATTAAGATTACCCAGCATGCCCCGCGGCTCACCCACATTCATTAAGTTGCCTAATTTCAATAATTCAGACTGAAATTTATCAGTAACCCACATCTTTTTGTAAAGATTAATCATGTGAGGAAACCAACATACAACTTTAATATTGAAAACTCTCAATGTAAACTTGAACTTGATATTTAACCCTTGTTTTTTAGAGCAACTATGTACAAAGTGTGTATTTTTGAATTTATAAGTTGCAACTAAATGCATCACAAATTGTTATGTGGTCAAAAAAATAATAATATAAAATGTCTGCAGGGCCTCCCTGAAGGCTGAGTCTTATATTTTGGCCCCACCCACTCTACATCAACATTGTGATTGATTTTCCTGTGAGTTATTTATTTATTTATTTTAATTCTGCAGATAATTAGACTGGGATGGGCCTTCTTTCCTGACAGTGAAGTCCTAACCAATGACAAAGAACCTTCAAAGTTTCTGCCTAGAGACACAAATTTAAAATACTGTAATCGGACTGGATATCTGTATGGTCATGATTTAAATTGTTAGGTCCATTTGCAAAGTAGTTTACAAAAACGAAATAAAAACTAAATTAAAATATACAGTATAATTGACGTAAAACAAAAAAATTAACAGAAAAATGAAATGTGATCATTTACATGTGAACTCTTAGACATTATTTGAACGGGAGCACGACCCTGAGGGTTCCCCACTCCCATGTTTCAGTTTTGATGTCAATGCATCTTTTGATTTCCACTGTTTTGTTCTATTTTTATTTCTATTTTCAATAAATGACGCATTTTTCCTCCTGGGTTACTTCCTGTTGTAGTTTGCAGATGTGCCTGTCCACATTCTGTTTACCTTGGCATCCGGCCTTTGATCAAGTCTTTTTTTGTTGTCAGCTTGTTTTGGATTTATGTTTTCAGATGCACCGACAGACACCATAGATTTCGACACTTATCTCTTGTTTTAAACGACAGAATGGAATGTGTGCATATTATGTGGATGTGTGTGAACACACACTTGTTTTCAGTGTCACATTCCTGGCATGTCTCACAGCCACCAGGACTGGGGGGGTGTCATGTTCTGCTCGGAACAAAACATGGTCGTTGAAATGTGACATCTGACATGAGAGCAGGGCGGACACAAACGGACGCTTGAGAGAGGAGGGAGGGGATTCCAAAAAGTTATGTTCACAATTCAACACAGGAAAGTGTTCTGCGTGGTTCACGTTTGAAGCAACAGGCGCTCAGATATTAAAGGAGACAGGCAGCAGCTTCGCAGTGGCCCACCCACAAGCTCAGAAGACGTTTCAATTACAGACCTGGTTAAATTAATGGCTGAGCTCATTTTGTGTCATAAATATTAAACCCACCATTGCAAAGCATATGTTCTTGTAAAAAAAAAATGTTTTGTTTTTTTTCTTTTGGCTGCCCCCTTCTTCAGGGGTGAACTAAGTCGCATGAAGACTTTGCAATTGTTTTTACGCTGGATGCCCTTCTTGGCACAACCGCAGACCACCGAGCTACCACAGCCCTCTGTGTGGAGCAGAGAGCTGCTACCTAGGGCACCCAGAAGAGCAGATGGTGGGGGTTAAGGGGCCTTGCTCAAGGGCCCAGAGTGGGGCAAATGAGGGTGGAGGCAGGTGCTTCACATTTCCTATCCACATTTTTGATGTCAGTCTGGGGAGTTGACCCTGCGACCTTCTAATCACAGGCTTGCCTTCTCTAACCTCTGTGCCACCACTCCCCTTCTTGTAAAATGAATGATTTCATTGATAAAATTTAAAATAAATCAGCAATAATTTTCACAAATTTGTTGGGATTGATTGATTGATTGATTGATTGATTGATTGATTGATTGATTGATTGATTGATTGATTGATTGATCATATGCAAACTAGGAATAATTTTTACTTGTTAAATCCTAGTGCACGTTTTCTAAATTGACAGTTCCTATAAAGTTCCTAAATAAATATTTTATGTAACACATGAGAGATTTGTTTGTATGTTTACACTTTTATCACGTTTAGCTCATGTACAGCTGCACATGCACTATGGGTCAGTATAATGTGCCTATCTAATATTAAGTATTTTATTTAATGAATGTTTCTCAAATTTCACTCTCAGCCTGATCGAGCCTGTTTCTTACATCTGGCCCAAAAAAGGCAAAATGTCTCATAGCTACATGTTAAACTCAAGGCTTCCCATAATTTACAGTCCCGTTTTGTTGTAACAGTAAAATACAGCATTTGTTTATTATAAACTGTGCAATAGAGACTAAAACAACTGGCTTGGCTGAGTTTTGTAAAATTATTTTTTATTACATTTAACTTGTTCAAATCAATGCTTTCTCGTGCTTGATGTTGCTAAATTTATTGTTTTACTTTAACATTATTTGTACTTGTATCTGTTCAGTTGGTTTAATTAAAAATTATTAAAGCTTTTCAATTGTTTTGTGGAAATGTCCTCTTTAAAACACATTTTTGTATCCCCGCTTTAGTTTTTGCATTCTCTAAATCATTGGTTCCCAATCCTGGTCCCTGAGGAACACCATCCTGCATGTTTTAGTCATTGCCCTGCTCCAACACACCTGGTTTAAATGAATGGATGATTAACAGGCTTCTGCAGAACACGAGGAAGTAACTGAATCACTGAATTAGATGTGTTTTTATTTATTGTTATTTATTGTATGTCTCTAACAGAAAATTCTAATAAAAATATTTGAAAAAAAAAATAATAAATCTGTGGTTCCCAACCCTGGTCCTTGAGGAACATAATCCTGCATGATTTAATTATTTCCCTGCTCCATCACACCTGGTTCAAATGAATGGATGATTAACAGGTTTCTGCAGAACATGAGGAAGTAACTGAATCACTGAATTAGACGTGAATAACTTACAGGATGGTGTTCCTCAAGGACCTGTGTTGGGAACCACTGCGTCTAAATTAATAATTGTTGCCAGGTTTTTGCTGAACCTGGTAGGTTTTGAAATTCGAGGTTGTTCTTTTCACTTTCAGTCCACAAGATGCTTTTTTTTTTTTTATTATTATTTTTTTTATTTTTTTTTTATTATTTTTTTTTAGGTTTCTGGCAATAACAATACAGCATAAAATGCGTGAGACTAAGCATATTTCTCTCTTTACACAGATTTATTGTATAAGCCATTTTTAAAGTGACAAAAACAAAATGAAGTCTCTCTCATTGTTGCTTGTTAAGTTGGTAAAAGAGGATGAAAATATTTTCCTCATAATACGCAACACTTTTTTCCTTTTGTTGCAGCTACTTGTTTTCCCCGCCGGTTTTCAGAGTAAAACTCTGTCTAACGTGCAAAAAGTAAACAGTTTGCTCCTGACTTTCATTACGTGTTATCTGACCTGCTCAGTCGGGCCGTTCTTGATTGAAGAGTATTCAAATCACAAGGAGAAGGTTGTTTACCATGAGAGAAGGCAGAGGTGAACATTGTTGGGTGAATTTGTAACATATAATCCTCAGGAACTCGACACCATATGTAGCAAACCTTAGAGAACATCACGTTGCAGCCAGACGTTCAGAGGAGCTCTAACCTCGTCGCCAGCAACATTTTGTTGATGAATTTAAAGTCATAACTGTGAAAAGTTTAGTTTTGACAATTTCAGGCCTAAAGGGCACAAATGCTCCAATCCTGTCCCTCGAGGGGGCCACATCTCCTCAGGTGTATCAGTATTACTCGTGTTTGACCTTGTCATGGTTGACCTCCCACTGTGCAGCCAGATGATGACTGAGATCACGAGGTCTTTACACCCCATCATCATGTTCTCATTCTCTTGACCTTTGCAGGCACAGCTCTCTTGTTTTGGGGCAATATTATTCGCTTTTTGACCACAGCTTGAGGGCAACACAAGACGTCACCTCCTTTGGACAATTTGTTGCTTAGATCTGATGTCAACTCGTGTTTATTTTTTACTTTTTTCAGTAAGTCTGGGCTTTTCAGTTGCATGAGCTGAAAATGTTCAAGTATAAACAGTGAAATAAATATGTGACAATTTCTATATGTTAAGATGTTAAACGCATGGCCGCAAGAAAAATACTAAGCCTGGTGTGCATCTTATGTACAATTAAAAGTAAAACATGTCTCTTGTTGAGATGTTAAACTTATTTTTTGTTCTAATTCCCCCAAATCATTTAATTACTTTCATTATACAGTATATAAATACAGTTGTGGCTCCTGCAAATTACCATCCATCCATTATCTTTTCCTACTTGTTCCTTTTCAGGTCATGGGAGTCACTGGTGCCCAGTCCAACAGTCACTATGTGAGAGGCAGGGGACACCCTGGACAGGTCTCCAGTCCATCACAGCGACACATAGAGACAAACAAGACAAACAATCATTCACCCTCGCACCAGGGTCAATTTAGAGTCACCAATCAACCTAACATGCATGTTTTTGGTCTGTGCGAGGAAACCGGAGCACCCGGAGAAAACCCACGCGTGCACGGAGAGAACATGCAAACTCCACCCAGAAAGGGCCCCAGCCAGGATTGGAACAGGCGACCTTCTCACTGAGAGGCAGCAGCTCTACCAACTGATCCACCGTGCTGTTCCTGAATCAAACGAGCTAAAACTTCTTGTGGCAAATCATTTAAATGAAGTGCAGGCATCTTAAAATCATCTACACTGGAAATTATTCACAATTGTTTCGTTTCTTTCTACTGGTTGTTTTGTCTTAAACTGGGCAGGGTTTCTGAGATTCATTGGGTGTTACAGTGTTTCTGCTGAAAACGTCAACTAAAACATGTCATCTGCTACTTATTCACCAGCGTGTATTTAAGTGTCAAAGTGTCGCTGACATGTCCGTACACAGGTGTGTGTACAGTATGTGTCATGCCGTTTAGCTTCAGGAGCTCTGGAGGTTCTCCATTGTTAAGACTTCCTGCAGAAACTGAGCAGGGGAAAGGGAGGATCACAGAAAGCATGGAGGTTAACAGAGAGAGGAAAAAAAGCACACGTTCTGTTTTCTTTTCATGAAAAGACTAACCTTAATTCAAATCTTCCCTGAAATGGTGTGTAACATATAAACTGAAAAAATATATATAAATGCAGTATATATGAAAATCTTTGAAAAGTACATCCCAGATGTCAGCATCATCATCATCAGCAGCAGCAGCTTTATTTATAAAGCGCTTTAACACAGTCACAGCTGAAACAAAGTGCTGAAAATCAGTTAAAAGAAAGCATAAAAACAGAGCTACAAAACTAACCACACAGTGAACTAAAAACTCGATTTAAAATACAATAAAATGACAAGTTCAAGAGACAAAATCAATACCAATAAAAATGAAGTAAAATTAAGTCTCAGTTGGGTTGAAGGCCAATGAGTAACGATGAGTTTTCAGACAGGTTTTAAAAATGGACAGTGAGGGGGCCTGTTGAATGTGCAAAGGCAGAGCATTCCATAACTTAGGGCCACTAACAGAGAAGGCCCTGTCTCCTCGAAGCTTCCTCTTA
>JARVLU010000528.1:12270363-12289400 GCA_031762415.1 Simpsonichthys santanae | reverse complement strand
GACGTCACTGGGGCGCGACGGCCGTATACGCGAAACGCCGTAAAGCAAGTCCGCCGTAAACCGGGGACAACCTGTACTTAAATTAAACTAACTGATGGTGTAAGAAGGCCTCGGTGTTATTATTTGGACATCTGTTTGAGCAGCTGTGTGGGGATGTTAAAAAATGCATTGTTTGTTCCAGATGATGAGAAGCGTCTGGTGGAAGAAGTGTTCAGCAACGCAGTGGATTGTCTTTCAGATGAGGACAAAAAACTGCCTCAGGTAAGCAGGACAGGTCCACACATTTCCTTCAAATACTTTTTTAACAACCATCCAGTATTTGAACTTGAACATTTGATGCCTTGTACACTTGAAAATAAACCACACGAGCTTGTCCTTTATTTGCTCAAAGAGAAGAGTTAACCAACTTGTTTGAAAATGTCTCACTCTGAGCTCCACTTTAAGCTGCTCTTCTGAGTTATCGTTAGAAATCCTGTCACGTTCATGTTCTGTTAGTGAGTAGATTAATACAGCATGTGTGATGAATAATCTAATGATGTTACACCCTTTCCCATGGCCTGGGTTGTTTCCATATCTGGTTTTAATTGCTGTAATCCTTTGAGTCAAGCTGTTAGATTTAAACTATCATTAATTTACAAATAACCAGTAATGATCCTCTGGTGTTCCACAGGTCGAGCATGTGCTGCCACTGTTGAAGAGAGGGATAGGAATCCATCATGGAGGCCTCCTGCCCATCCTGAAAGAAACCATAGAGATTCTTTTCTCTGAGGGCTTGCTTAAGGTACTGCCATCTTAGAGAGGAAACCCTCTGAGGAGTGAGACAATACTCCACTCTGCAGGATCATAACTGTACATATAAATTGCATTATAAGATTGTTTGTTAAGGTATTAATAAAAGTAGTTCATTTACTGAAATGCAGTTGATGCACAATTAATTTATAGCATTCTGTAAATATTTCTGAACACTTTTTTTTTTTCATCTTTGGTGTGTCTAACAAGGTTGAGTCAGGTCCTCTTCTTAGTTAAAAAAAAAAAAAAAAGTTTTGTCTTTTATCCAAAGGACTTCTTCAGTCTGAGGAGCTGCAACAAACTCAGCCTTATAAGCAGCACCTTCAACCAGTTTGCTGGTGACAACCAAAACTAGTTGTTCAACAAAGAAGAACCCAGCCAGAGGATTTATTTTTTTTTTTTTTTTTTTTTTTTTTTTTTTTTTTTTTTTTTTTTTTTTACCAGGAAGAAATCCATTGAGATTACTAATCTCTTTTACAAGGATGTCCTGGAATATCTACCTGGATTACTGAGCATCATCAGAACATCTTTGATATAGTTGGTCATCTGTAATTAGTGTTGCACACAGTTTGACAGATAATCCTAATCTTTCCCAGCTGCTCGTTTCAAATACACCTTTTATAATTGCATGATTTAAAAAAACTGGTCCAGATGCAAGTCAGGCAGCAACTAAAGGACTTTTATTAAAACTCCACGTAGTTTTTAAACAGTAAGACTTAAGTTAATTGGACGACATGGTAAACCTATTATAACTCATGAACATGTTTGATGAATCAAAATTATGAAGCAACAAACAACTAGTCAGGACTCATCAGCACACAGTGTTTTTGTTTGTAACTATATAAATATTGTTAAAAGGAATACTCAAGAAAAACTCAATTCTTGTAAATGTCACGTTGAGCTGAAATTGTGTCCATGCCTTTATTTTCTTCCCAGGCCTTGTTTGCTACAGAGACATTTGCCATGGGAATTAACATGCCGGCTCGGACTGTGCTCTTCACCAGCGCACGCAAATTTGACGGCAAGAATCACCGCTTTGTAAGAAGACTTACCTAGTCCTACTTCCCCACCACATACCACCTACTGAAGATAACTTTACCTGAGCGGTTCCTCTTAATATAAATGACATTGTGTCATTTCACATAATTGATAATGAATCCTTCCAAAAGCAGGAGGAAGGAGTGAAACTAGCTAAATGTATTCAAAGTGTATGGGGAAAGTTAAACACGCAGAAAGAAAGTGAACGGTGTATATCTTCAAGTCTGAGGGTCAACAGCTCCTTGTAAACTGTCCCGTCTCTTTAAACCTGTGTCTGGTGTGTGTTTAGTGTAGAGTTGAGGCTCAGTGTGTTGCTACGAAGTCTTTATAAGGTCTTCAGACACTCCTGCTTGCTTTGCCACATAAACAGCCACGTATTGTTTATAAGAGCTGGGGGGCCGTGTGTGAAGCTGCTGTTACGCACCCGCACACACATTAAAGTTTGAAGAGAATGAGAGACGCTGCCTTCCAAGAAGTTCATCAGGAACATCTGGTGCCTCTGATGGAGCCAAAGCTCCACGCAGGCACTCGCTTCAAAACACACTCCTCCTGGTCCACAATTTTGGAATCATGCTCCCATTCTATGGCATTTCTAAAATAAAGATTTTAGAGTTTCACCTCAAAACAGAGACCCTCCTGTCAACCAGACCATTAAACAGATTTGGATTTGTCAGATGGGTAGTAGAAAAAAGTTCAATGTTCCATATTCGTTAATCGGCATTTCGTGGAATAGCAAACAAACAAATGCACTTTATTCTGCAAGTAAAAATGCCGATTTTCTCTGCAACGTTTTCTTTTTTGTCTAGATTACATCAGGTGAATACATCCAGATGTCTGGCCGTGCTGGGAGGAGAGGAATGGATGATAGGGGAATAGTTATTTTCATGGTGGATGAGAAGATGAGTCCAGCTGTGGGGAAACAGCTACTGAAGGTACAGTCCAGTTCACCTTGTTGATTTTTACCTCTGATTTGCACAAATTGACCCATTTTCTATTGGTTAAACCTATTTTCCTGCCTTTCCTGTTATCAGCTAAGAATTTCCATGAGATCATTTAACTTGGCAACACTATCTTGTAGTAAATTAAATTTATAATAAAGGAGTGCACATTTTTGTTGTTGCTGTGCGATGTAGGGCTCAGCAGACCCGTTAAACAGTGCCTTCCACCTGACCTACAACATGGTGCTCAACCTGCTGCGTGTGGAAGAGATCAACCCAGAATACATGCTTGAGAAGTCCTTTTACCAGTTCCAGCACTACAGGGCTCTGCCTGGTGTCGTTGAGAGTATGTTTCATATGTTCCTTTTACACATTCCAGTCACAATTAGAGTAGATGGTAACAGGTAAACCAGCTCCACTAAGGTTAAGAGTTCAAAGTTGCAGTAGTAGATAGAAATTGAATCAGAATTCTGATCCTTTTTTTTTTTTTTTTTTTTTTTTGGTACAGAAATTAAGAAATTGGAGGAGCAGTACCACACTATTGAAATTCCCAATGAAGAGAGTGTGGTCACTTACTTTAAGATCAGACAGCAGCTGGCCAAACTGGGTAAAGAAATCCAGGAGTTCATCCACAAACCCAAGTACTGCCTGCCGTTCCTGCAGCCTGGGCGACTTGTCAAGGTACAGCTTTATTTACTCACAGTCTAGCAGTGGTTAGGTCTGTCACGATAACAAATTTTGCTGGGTGATTAATTGTCTCAAATTATTGCGATAGACGATAATGTTGTTTGAAATTTGACAATACAGTAATTAGTAATAGTCAAATTTAAGAAGAAATGTTGGTTAATTTGTTTTGCGTGTAGTACCTTTTTATATAGTATAAGACTGTTTGAACTGAAGAATGGATAATGAGGGAGCAAGCAGCGTGTCTCTTCAAGAAAAATGGGAGGGAGGCCTCTTGAAGTGACATGGGCTGGCTGTTCTTCCTTTACTTGGTTCTCAAAATGGCAGACACTCGGTGTGGTTTGAGCTCTTTATCATAGCTCTTTTTTTTTTTTTTTTAATGTCCAGAGGACCAGACTTAACTTTATATTTTTCTACCTGGGTTATTGAGGATGCATCAGGAGATCTTTAGCATAGCATTTTTCACACAAAGCTTTTAAGTAAAAAATCAGTAAACACGTTTTCAGCTTCGTTTTGCAGAGAAAAACAACTATTTACACAAAGGCATGGGTTTCAACTGTGAATTTTGGAGCGTCGACAAGACGGAGGTTTTTCCCCGAGGTCAGCCTGTTAGCTTAGCTCGTAGCTTAGCTTCTCAGCTTAGCTGCTAACGATTCAAAAAACATGATTTTGGACGGTTAAAAGGGATTTTAAAGCGAAAGGAGGGGTCAGTGAAGAGACTGGGTGTGGGGGGGCTCTGGACTATGCTACAACCTTCCCATTGAAATTCAATGTCTTCACCGGCCTATATGTACAGTATATGTATCACATCTATTTATGTTGCTTTACTGTGGTAGGTTTTTTGATTCCTCAAATCATGCCCTGTCTAGGACAAGGTGTGAGAGATCTTTTTTTTATAAACCGTCTCTCCTCATGTTTTCTTCCCTTTTCTCATCCAAGCAAAGTATTGTTCTGAACAAGAATAAGATGGCCGCGCTTTTATAGTAGCAGCTTTGTGCACTCCGCCCATCTTTCGGACGACTGTACATACATGTTCTTGTTGTATCTCGGTGCAATGATAATAGTTTATTCTGATTCTGATGTCATCCAGTGTCTTCAGTAGAAAGATAGACTCGAAGAAACGATAGTCGTACCGTAGCGTAGCCGTAAATGAAAATGAGGTCGATAATTTTCATTTCTCATGCGATTAATTGATTTATTGTTTATCATGGCAGGCCTAGCAGTAATCACAAATTTTTACATTTAATTGTAAACGCAATGTTTCATTTTGACGCCACAGGTGAAAAATGAGGATGTTGACTTTGGCTGGGGAGTCGTTGTAAACTTTTGCAAGAAGACTAACGTAAAAGTAAGCCAGCTTTACCTACATTTATTTATTTTTAATGGCAGCTTCTATGAGTAATTTTTAATTTTTTGTCTTTTTAGACCAGCATGGACTCAGAGCCTCTGTATGTGGTGGAGGTTTTGCTTCACTGTAGTAAGGAAAGTGTAAAAGATGCAGCAACAGAAGCTGCCAGACCTGCAGCTTCAGGGGAGACCGGAGAAATGCAGGTTGGTGAAACTGGGCAAAAATGCACAACTTTATGCTACAAATACATTTAACAGTCACTGGGTTTTTTTTCCAGGTGGTTCCAGTGATGCTCCATCTCCTAACTTCAATCAGCTCAGTTCGCCTTTACATCCCCAAAGACTTGAGGCCGTTTGACAACAGACAGCTCATGCTCAAATCCATTCAGGTACACATGGCAGTCGTGATGAATGAAGGAAAGCTATAACTGGAATTTCTGTCAAAACCATTTTAATCTTCCTCCAATCGTTTTGCCTTTAGGAGGTGCAGAAACGTTTCCCAGATGGTGTTCCTTTACTCGACCCCATCGATGACATGGGCATCAAAGACCCGGCGCTGAAGAAAGTGATTCAGAAAGTGGAGGCCTTCGAGCACCGGATGTACACCCACTCCCTCCACAGTGACCCCAATTTGGAGTCTGTCTATTCTCTCTGTGAGAAGAAAGCTCTGGTGAGAAACTGCTTGTTTGAATTATGTGCACACAAGTTAAATGTCAAACTTCAGGAAGTTCAAATAAATGTTAGTCCATCATACAAAGCAGTGATTAAACAATAGATGGATATTATTGTTATTGAAACGTTGGATTTTAATTATTTATAGCAAGTACTGCTCATTAGATAAGTCTAGATAACCTTTTATTTTCCTCTTGGTTTCAGCTGTATATAAACTCAAACACAGGAAGAAAACATCTACATCTTCGGTCACAGGTCACATGAATGTCAAGGTTTCTCATCCTGCGAGTAAATAAACTATTCATAGTACGTAACGCAGATGTTCTGTCTCCCTCAGACCAGTAATAATTAAACATCATGTACTCTTACTGACACAGTTTCATATTTTAACTCCAAGTTGCTCTACTTTTAAATGTTGCCCTCATTGGTCGGGGCTTGGATCATATTTACCGTCTTTTCCGGTGTATAAGTTGCAGTTTTTTTTGCATAGATTTGCCAGTCTTGTGACTTACGCGCCGAAGCAACTTATATACTGTAATTCCTGGACTATTGAGTGCACATGAATATAAGCCGCGCCCGCTAAATTTAAAAAGAAATTTTACATTTTACATTAATAGGCCGCATTTGTCTATAAACAGCGGGTGTTCATTTTGTAACATGATACTTACACAGAAAGATTTTATTTTTTAACTTTTAATTAAATACGTACCGGAAACACACATAAACACAGTAAATGTTTTATTTCTGAACAGTGCATGTAACACAGCTGATTAAAAAATAAACAGTAGTCTAACAGGAAGTCATTGATTGCTACTTCCCAAGAGAGATGTGTATTGGGCAGCTATGTGAGCGCCTGGATGTGATAAAGCTAAATGTTTTGGTGACATGAAGCTCGTTAGCCTGTGGAAAAAAAAAAAATCTGTAAATAAGTCGCAGCATAGCTGCGGTGTTCAAAGCATGTGAAAAAAATGTAGCGGCTTATAGTCCAGAAATTACGGTATTTATTTATTTTTTCATATTAATGATGCCATTTTTGACTTGACACTTTGAATCTTCATTCATACAGACATGAACCAGAGTAAACATTACCATTTGCAGCTGCTAGAGGCGTGAGAGAGCCCTCTAGTCTTTTGACAACTACCGGTAGGCGTATGTTTATCCTGTACCACTACCTCTGCCGCCCTCCCCCAACACCAAACACTGACCATTAAAGTGTATTTATTAAGGAAAAGTTAAACTGAGACACACCTTTGCTATAATGTCAAACAAACAAATAATTGTTTTTAGGTGTTAATCTTGTTAAATTTCAAAGAACTGCAACAGCGCACATTCCCACGGCCTCCAATGGATTTTTGGCATGACACTTGCTCACGTTTCCTGGGGTCAGGGGTGATGCATAATAGATGTGAGGTATACGGCGAAGCGACATATTTATGATTTTTTTCTATTTATTAGACATATTTGGACTGATGCAATTTATTGGGTGAAGCAACGTGTACGGCGGAAAATACGGTAATTGTTTTTAGGTGTTAACCTTGTTAAATTTCAAAGAAATACAACAGCGAGTCCTCCTGTGCTCCCGTGGCCTCCAGTCGATTTTTGGCATGACGCCGGCCCACATTTCCCGGGGGTCAGCAGTGATCCACAATAAATGCAACTTATACGCTTATGCTACTTATATATGTTTTTTTTTTTCTTCCCTCTTCATGATGCTTTTTTGACTGATGTGACTTATAATCTGGAGCGACTTGTACGCTGGAAAATACAATATTTATAAGTGGATAATAATCTGCACAAATGGCTAAAGAGAATCTGATGTAACTGAGCTAATTTAGCTTGTGAGCTTGTTTGGGAGAACGTCATCTCTATCTAAGCTCTCTTCCCCAACTGCTGAGAGGACTAGTGGAGAAAGTCATAAACTGGTGATTCTACCACACCACTATGGAGTGATAGTTGTCTCATGGTTAATAAAGAGGTGGTGAGTACACCCTGAGCTGGACACAAGTCCATCACAGACAACATGCACATTTTTAAATGTAAAACATTAAATCTGACCATTAATGGCTAAAGATGTTTCCTTTTTTGTAGCTAAAGATGGGGTTAAATAAGTGTTTATTTATTTATTTATTGAGAAGTTAACCTTGCTGGTGACATTTGTGGGCATATATGTCAGAGTTGTGTTTTGCACCTGTGAGAAATAGACTGAAGTGAGTGATGGAGTTTCTCTACAAGATAAACCATCTGCTGTAACTTTCAGCCACATCCTCTTAATCATTGTGACAGTTACTGCACTGTTTGAGCTCATCTCGCTGCTCGTTCTGACAGACGTCAATGAGCGATGCGTATTTCCATTAACAATTCGCTCAGTCATGTCACTGAAGATGTGCGCTTTTGTCCTTTTAGATCGCGGCAGATGTTCGAACGGCCAAACGAGACCTGAAGAAAGCTCGAACCGTCCTGCAGATGGATGAGCTGAAATGCCGGAAGAGAGTTCTCCGAAGACTCGGCTTTGCCAGTCTTTCTGACGTCATCGAGATGAAAGGGCGGGTCGCCTGCGAAATCAGCAGGTTGGGAGGAACACACATGCACGTCATCTGGGGTTGTTTGGTAGTCTAATGTTTATTATGACTTAGTTTGTTAACACTTTTCTATCAGTCTGATAACTTGATTTGTTAGTGAGAAAAAGTTTCTAAAGACGTGTGTGATTGCTGGTTTGCAGAGTTTCCCTCACAACCATCATCTAAAATGAGTGGTCTGTTTTAGATCCTTTTTTTTTAGTGTCAGTTTTGCGTGTGGTGTTTTTGCAGTGGTGACGAGCTCCTGCTGACAGAGATGGTGTTCAACGGCCTCTTCAACGACCTGACGGCTGAACAATCCACCGCCCTCTTGTCCTGCTTCGTCTTCCAGGAGAACGTAGGAGCGAACACACAATTCATCTCATTCTCTGTGCAAACCTCCCCCCAACACTGACCTAAACATCTGATTCCCATTCCCACGGAGTTGCATTCTTGGCTTGGTTCCCTGCTTTGCAACCAAAACAGAAAGCTGAACTTTGTGTGTTTGTCTTGTCTAATGAAGTCTGTTGTTTGAAATGACAAACGAAGCAGAACTTTCCCCTGCCTCCACGCTGCCTCCATCTTCTTAAAAGAACAAAATTCTGCTTTGAGCATTGTCCGTCTTGTTGTTTCTGTTTTGTTTAACCAAACAGTGAAGAGTGACAGGTCTCATTCTTTCATTTATTTATTGTTGTATATTTAATTATTCATCTGAGTGTTAATAATTTGCAGGTATTATAAGCATTAACAGTGATTCATGAACTGTCATGTAAGTCTCGTTAAAAACCACAAAGAAGGAAGTTTTATTTTATTGTTTTGAAATTCAAATTTTTGTTCCTTTATAGTTTTTAAGTTTAGTTGTTAGAAAACTGTTCACTATACTGACCGAGACTTGTTTTGGACAACCTGACTGAAACAGACAGCTGCTTCTTTACGTTCTTTCTGTTTTAGCAGAAGACCACTAGAACAACCAGTTTCTAAAGAAAGCTGCAGATAGCAGTAAGGTGCTGGTGTGCTTCAAAGTGATGTACCTGCACGCGGTCTGTTTCTGTATGACTACAATGTGGACGCAGTTTTAACACAGACTCAGCTGCCGTTGGATGCAACGAGGAGAAACTTGTTTTTTAGTCAAACTTGTAATTCAGGATGCTTAAAAAATACAGAATGCAAAAATTAGGACTACCTTAATTGTTCTGTTTTGCTTTAGTTTGGCAATTTTAAACGAGTAACAGTGAATATGTTTTGCTTCTCTTGTGTGAGACTGTTGCTAAAGCAGAGACTGAATGTCTGATCAAAAGTATTTTTAAGGTCTATAATTTGTTTTCGTTAGATGATTGCATGAACATCACTCTCGTGACATTTAACGCCACAAGATGTGGAACTGGTTGCAGCTGTAGTGGAAGCAGCACTGATGCACAACAACTGTTGAACTCTTAACTGGTATAGAAGTGTAGAATTAGCTATTGCTCCCCCATTCCCACTTCTGTCATCAGCAGAAAAACATCATCAACCTTTACACACACCTTCCATATCATATCTGTATGAGTGTATTTGACTCCCTGGAGGTTAAAAAGTCGTTTCACCCTGCAGGCCAACGAGATGCCGAAGCTAACGGAACAACTGGCTGCTCCCCTCAGACAGATGCAGGTGAGACACGAAGCACAAGCTGTTCTACCAGGTTGACTCTTGGAGGTAACGTGAATGTTGTTAATGGTGAATGTTGGGTTTAGGAGTGTGCCAAGCGCATTGCCAAAGTGTCTGCAGACGCCAAGCTGGAGGTGGATGAAGAGTCTTATCTGAGCCAGTTCAAGCCCCACCTGATGGACGTGATCTACGCCTGGGCCAACGGGGCCACGTTTGCTCAAATCTGCAAGATGACGGACGTCTTCGAGGGTGCGTTCAGAATGTTGAAACAAGTTTATCGTGGTTGTCTTGTTTTCTGTCTGTTTTTGACTGTTGGGGAGTTTTCTGCAGCGTTTGAGGCAGTTCAGGGCTGATTCTGAATTAGATTTATTACTGGTGGCTGGATTCCCAGTTCCAGCATTCTCCCTATAGTTTCTGTGCCAGCAGTGAGTTCATCTGTTAAATATTGGATGGTACAAAAAGCAGAAAAGGAATGAGTTGGGAAACTTGAGGATTTTGTTGAGCTTGCGTGTGTTCTGGCAGCAGAAACACAGTTGAGTAACTCTCGTAGCTTTCCAGTTATTTTAATTTTAAAAGTGTCCTTATTGTGTCCGTATTGACGCAGATGCTCCATTATGTATGTTTTTTGTTTAGGAAGCATCATCCGCTGCATGCGCCGTCTGGAGGAAGTGCTGCGACAGATGTGCTCCGCAGCCAAAGCCATCGGTAACACTGAGCTGGAGAACAAGTTTGCAGAAGGTTAGCTGGAATAATTAATGCTTTAGATTGACATTTATTCACAAAGCTCCAAGTTCTTGTTGCAAAATCAAGACTGCTTTAGATTAGATGCAAGTCTTAATATTACCAAACTTCAAATAAATGATCAGTTCATGAAACCAGTTAATGTTTTGTTTAACTCCCCGTTTCCCTTTTTTGATTAATACAAACAACAGATAAAAGTATCATTTATATTGTTGTTTCAAAGCTAAAAGGTTGTTTGCAGCTTCAGTAAAAGGTTTTAGTGTAAGATATTTATCTTGAGACACACGTGCACTGCCTGACCTAAAGACAGGTTAACCTTTTTAAGCATGTTTGTTTCCTGTCATTGCAAACTGCTCTTTGCTGCATGAAGCTGTTGACCTTTAAATATGATCTGGTTCCAGATTAAATTTCTTGTTTTCTCTCTCTCTGCAGGAATAACGAAGATCAAGAGAGACATCGTCTTTGCTGCCAGTCTGTATTTATAGATGTCAATGACCCCCTCCAGATTTGCTTCTTGCTCGAATCCACACATCAACGTCACACCGTTTAGTTCCAATTTAATTTTTTTTTTTTTTACATAAACGTTATGAATCTGAATACATTCATAGTTGAAGCTTTTGTTCAGCTCTGCTTACAACTGGTGCACAACACACACTCATGCTTCGTTTGTGCTAACCTGAAGTAAAATGGCTTTATTTTTCATTATTTTAAACATTTGTACATATCTGTAACATCGTTTTAATAAAAGTCTGTATGGTGATTTGGTTACATACAGATTATATAAAAAGCACATAGTCTGTTTACTCGTTTACATTAAATACACAGGAAGCTGTGACAGCAGCTGCAGCAGTCCAGGAAAGGCAACGTGGGATTTAACAGTCCACCTCCACCTCTTTAACCAAATGTTACATGGGTCAATTGACTCGTTTGTAACGTTCGGTCAAACCGCTGGAGAGGAAGGCAGCAGCAGCCTGGAGTCAGCAGTCCCAGAGAACGACTGTTCTAACTGAGCCTCCATCTTGGCCCTCGGGTCGCAAGGTTTAAAGACTAATGACTGGGTGCTGCAGACACAAAGCTGACCCTAAATCAGTTTGAGCATGCTGACTCCAGGTGAGGAAAAGCACTAAGCAAGGTTACATTCACAGGTTTCCAGCAGTGGTCAGACCCTTTAAGTGTTTGCATGCGTTTAAGTCTTCTTACTGCCTCAGAGGATCAGTAGATGCTTAATAATTTCCGTCTTTTCAGGATCTACAGCTTTAATCACTCGGAAGATGAAGTGGTGGTCTCATCATTTTTCAGAAGACAAAATATTCTAAAATCATAAATTAGAACAGGCCTGGTGTGGTTTGAGTTCCTTTAGCTTAATATTAAGGTAGTTCACACTAAAAGTGCATGCATCGTGTTGGATGGAAGGCTTCGGAGCTGGAGTTCTGGGGGTGCGTTTAGCGGGAGCAGAGGTTTCCGCTGCGCCCCAATTTTAGTTTGGACTCTCAAAGTGGTTTCCACTTGTAGGCGACTCTTGCAGGTTCGAATGAAGCGTGTCCGCTTCTTTACGAGAATCCTCACCAGGCTTGAAAAAGTCTGATACATAGAAGACCTGCAGGACAATTCAAAAGACATCGGTGCTGCTGGAATGAAAATACGTTTTCAAGAAGAACCCCCCCCCGTGCAGAGACGCTCAACTCTTACCACCAGCAGAGCCATCAGCGCACCCTGCAGCAGTCCGGTCAGCACGTCGCTCCAGTGATGTTTGTAATCGGACACCCTCGACAGCCCCGTGTACACGGAGGCGGCGATCAGGAAAAACTGTAAGGTTGGTCTCAGCAGCCGCGCCCAGTGGACCTGGAGTCGAGCCTGCAGGTAGAGCTGAGAAACAGGAAGAGATTTGTAAGTCCACAGGCATTATGTAATGAATATTTTATGAGTCTGCAAAATTCCTCTTAAGAGAGTTGAGCATGACTTGAAACATTTTTTTCTACTTTCACTACTTAATGGAAACAAGATGACCACGAAATAAAAGTTTGATACTCCTGCTCATGTCAGTTTTAAAAAAAGTTTTCTGATATGACTGATCTAAAATAATTTATCAAAAGGCATTTGAAAAGCACGGTAATCTTCAGTTTACTAAAGTGTGTTTTGTCAGATAAGTTTGTTAAAAACAGGGAGTGCCTTATACATCAAGGACATGTATAAACCTTTGTCCAGACCCGTGGACTTTGTTTCTGGTGCAAATGCTGTCACATTACAGGCTGTTTTCCTTTTTTTTTTTTTTTTTTTTTAACACTAAACCACACAGCAGAGAGGGATTTATTGTGCTAATGCTGGCACTTTGTCCCCGTGCCTATTTATATACTGGTTTGTATCGAATGAATCAGCAGCTTAAAGGTTATCTGGGCTGGGCAGCAAAATCTGAACAACTGTAGAGCGCTGCTGATACGAATCACAAGGTCTTCAAAAAGACTGGAGCTCAAATATAACACTTGACAAAGAGTGATTTATATTTGCCTGAAATGTTTTAGACTGGAAAAACCGTAGGTAACAGAATCCACCTGATTTTTAAATCTGAGCACAGAAATTAAAAAAAGGGTTCGAGTGTCAAAAACTGATCGACTGAGGCAGCAGAAACACTAACCGTCTTATTGGCTGAGTATTCATCTGAAATGAAAACTACTGTACATTAACCTATCTTGTGAAATGATAAAGCTGTTGGAAAATAAAAACCCTCACAATAATGTTTTTGGAAAATTAAAACCCTCAATAATTCAAAAAAGGGTTCAATACAGAAATATATATTACAATATCACAGTAATGTTTTCCAGTAAACAGTGATGGTTAATACTTCACAGCTCAGCATGTAAATGCCGTGTACTCACAGCGAGGAACAGCATGCAGTACATGGAGAAAGACGAGTGGCCCGAGTAGAAGGACAGCCTGCAAGAAACAAAATAAAATGTGTGGCTCAAACTTTTTAAACAAGTCAGAGGACAACATTTACACTAAGGGGTCCTGGTGGATGGTAGACCTGTGTTTTTTGAAGAATTGCCACCAGAGAGGAAACACTTCCCTACAGTCCCCCTTCGTTGTGGTCACTTCCTGTTTGTAATAATAGTGTTATATTTTATAGCCACCACTATAAGAGTACAGTTTCTGAACACTTGACAATGCCATCTCTGAAACATGACCAATTTTTAAACCAAACAATGCCAGAACACAAATAGCTTGGTGGGGAGGGGGGGGGGATCCTCCCCTGGAACGTAAAAAAAAAAAAAAAAGTCCTGGTAGATGCCATTTCCTGCATTCTGGTGTATTTTAGCTCTTTCTTTGTGTGAACAGAGCACGCTCTGATTCTCTCAAGCATCCTGCCCAGCTTAATTTGTAAACCAACTGATGCCGGAACACAAATAGCAGGCGGGGGTTGGGGGGGGGGGGTGCATCCTCCCCGGAATATTTGGAATAAAAAAAGATGCCATTTCCTGCATTTTAACCGGTTGTTAAACATCTGTAAACATTTGATTAAACTGATTAAAAAAACAGGTCTCTCTTGTAAATGAGTCCTCGAGGCTCAATGAGACTAATGGAGAGCAGTGCATTGCCTGAACTGAAATGACTATTTTAAGAGAGCAACAACAAGCCGAGCATTCTGATTCTGTCAAGCTTACCCCCCCCCCACACACACACACACACACACACACACTTCACTGTCCGACCCAAACTCTTCTGAGCTGAATTCAGTCCTGCGTGTTATTGCTCCTCCTGCTCCAATCTATTACCACTGCCTTCAGGTGCTTCAGTTCTCTGTTGTCCAAAATCCATCCATTTATTTTACATAATAAATTGGGACTGTCTTTTCACGTTTTGATCACTGTTATTTGGTGCCGTTGTTTTGAAACGTGTGATGTGACTAATACTCAAACATTTCTCTTTTTTTGCTGTAAGCTTTTTTATTTATCTCTGAAATGTATGCATGAGTTCAGACACATCAGCAGTTTTGCGCACTCTGCAGCTGTCTGGACACACTCCTGTGTAAGACATGCACTGTCTGCAGGGTGCACAGCTGAAGGTGGATGAAGACGCTCATCCCCGCGGGACTTGCCGTCCACATCTCTGCTGGACAGGAGCGTGTGCGCGAGCTGGTGCACATACTGTGGCTGGAACATCCACTCCACAAACTGGGCAACGTCTCATATATTTAACAATCAAAATAAAAATGCGTAATGACTTTGGATTTTTAAGGGTGGAGCTTTGAGTTGCCGGATCAGTGCAAACAGTTTCCATAACACGCGGTCAAAATGAGAGTTCCCGGATCTTGTTCCGGCAGGATCCAGCTCAAATAAAGCACTGATCCTACCCGCATCAAGTACTACCTCCATTGCCACTGCCTTCATGTGCTTCAATTCTCAGTTGATTCGTTGTACAATGAGAACACACACACACACAAAAAGTAAATTGGATTGTATTTTTTTCTCTCGACATTTTGATCACCGTTATTGATATATTGGTGCTGTTTTGATACATGATGTACGTCACGTGATTTCTCTCATATTTTTAATAAATACTCAAAACTTTATTAATGACCCACTTAAACTGTAAAACTGATTTTCAGTTGAGTTGTGATGTTTAATTATATTTTTGTATTTTTAATTAAATTACCCACAACTGTACTTTTAGGGGTAGAGGTTTTTTTTAAGGGTAAAAGCAGAAATGCTTACGTGAAGGAGCAGCTCTTGTGTGATATTGGGAAGCTCGTAAGTGGCGGTTGTGTTTAAAATTAGTGTTTATATACCGTAATTATTTGCAGATTACATATCCAATAGAGGTTTCACCCATTCAAGGCAGTCAAATTTGTTCATAACTTTATTAGTAGTAAGAGTGTTACCAGATCCAAGCAAACAGTTACCAGAACGCACCCTGTCAAAATAAGAGTTCCCAGAGCCTGTTCTAGCAGGATCTGGCTCAGATTAAGCCCTAAACATGACGCAGCATCAGCAGATTCACAGTGAAGGTCAGGGCAGCTTGAACTAATGACCTGCTGAGTGACGCCATCAGAGACATGTCTTTATCCTGCAAACTCACTCCCTTAACTTAGAAACAAGATTAGACTGAGGTCATGGATACAGCATCTGTCCGCCCGACAGAAAAGCAGAAAATCCATACATTATTAAACAGCACCAGAGCAGAGCCATCCCCAAGCCTTTACAACAAACGTATAAATAATAATGACCTCAATGTGCTCCTAGGCATCAGGTTAAATCTGCCTTCCTGCAGGCGTCATTAGTGATGTCCACCAGGAAGAAGAATGTTTCTTCAAGAAATAAATCCTAAATTTCAGCTCTTCAACAAACAGTCTCGTCTCTCCTGGGGAAGTTGAACCAAAGCGAGCTGGAGTCATGTTTCTGTAAGATGAAGCCAAGCAGGCTGCCCTGACCTGCCCTCTCTTCTGTTCACACCTTATTACATCTATTAGTGTGTACCAGACCATCCCAAACACACACACACACACACACACACACACACACACACACACGTATAGCAGCTGCAAAGGTTTATCCTGAAATACATCTTAAAAGTCCTGAAGAACATCTGCGTCAAATCATTGCATCTCTCTCTCAAGCTCCTGTCGGATGTTTGCTGCCTCAGACTACATTTAAAAACAGCAGATAAGTAAAGAGGCTCCAGGAAGCAGCGATTGTGCACCACACCCTTGTAAATGTACAGCAGAAAACAAATGAGAAATGTGTGTGTGGGGTGGGGGGGTGGGGGTGGGGGTGGTGTGGATAATGGGATCAGTAGACTAGAAAGCTGAAGCTTCATGTAAATTATCTCTTAAGAAAACAAAAGAAACAGAAAGTTGAGGTTAGTAATAAACTCGAACAGAAAGCTGTTTAGATAGAACAGCTTTTTACGCGGCGACGACAACGTTGTGGTTTTGCCTGCATCAGAACGAGAAGAGGAAATCCTCTCCTCCCACCATTCTTCCTTTTCCATGGAGCCGATAACAGACTGTTTAATAAAAACAAGCATTCCTGCCACGTTACTCAGGCGGAGTATCTGCAACCTTGTTGAACCGGTTTGCTCGGCTGTATGCCATCTGTTTATGACATGTGAAAACTAAACGCTGCCAAAAGAACCTGCATGCTTTATTTCAAATGGACAGCTTTACTTTGCTGTAAACGTGCATTTCATCTGAGTTTTATTTATTTTTATTGCACAGTGTGTGTTGAACGTGTTGCCAGTGATCAGACTCGTTCAGTCTGTAACAACTGGTTTATTTTAGAAAGAGTTAACTTCTTTAAACAGTTGATACCTGCTAACTTGAGCTCCAATGAAGGTCAGGGCATAAAAATAAAAATAAATTTTTGAATGTTAGGTGACACTCAAAACGTGAATGATGTAAATTGAAACGTCTTCAATTTGAAGTAAATTCATGATTAAAGCCGTAACATATTTTTGAGAATACTGAGATTTCCTGTTGGACTAATGATGGAAGGCGGTGCGATTTTCATCTTAGTCCGAGTTCTTCTCTGCAATAATTACTCAAGGAGGAAAGAGACAGTCAGCTCGGAGTTTAGAAGCTCATTTTGCAGCTAAAACCTCCATAAAATCTGTTTATACCAACGATTGTTGAGCTGCCTTTCTTTCTTATCAAATTTCAGGATTAAAAAACTTTGGATTTATTATTAAATGTACTGTTTGGTTTAAATAAAAACACTAGGCAGTGAGGGAGCCCAAAATTACATTACAGTCATGTTTTACAGTGTGAGACTTTTATTAAAAAAAAAAAAAAAAAAAAAAAAACTCCCCAACTTTGTGGTCAAAGTCATGAAGCAAATTATAACATATTCAGCGTATTGTTTTTATGCTACTAGTGCTTAGCATATTTCTAGTTAACGTTTTTCTTAGTTCATATCTTAGATTTTCTTACTGTTTTTCTTTTACATTTTATATTTTTGTTGGATGTAACTGGGACCCTGTGTACACTATGACATTCCACCACATGTACCACATGTGGTGTGTATGACAATAAAGAACCTTGAATAACTGAATAAACTGTCTTCAGAACTGATTATCATCATCCAGGCATGGCTCACACACTTTGTTTTTTTCAAAAGCTGAATAATCTGAAGGCAAGTCTCTCATAATCTAAACCACGCAGGATTACACAACCAGTGGAGAACATTTACCCAGGTAGATCTTCCTGCATAACAAAACACAGAACAGTAGTCCCTCTTTACTGCGGAGGATCTGTGCCCTGAAAACTCTAAAGCTCTAAAAAGAGCACAGAATGATTTCAGCTCCCTGCCTCCTCTGCTCTTTGCCACCTGCAAGCGCTCTTGGCCACGCCCACTTCCCTGCTTTGCAAGGAGATCAGCTGCAGCAGGAGGTTTATCCTGCAGTATGGTCTACACAAATGTGCAGCAGGTGCTAAATAATCAAAAATAATTCATTTTAAATAAAAATTCCATGATGATCGTGTGGCTCATCCATCAATCAGCCAATTGTATGTCATGTCCAATTTTACGTTGAAAAACCGCGATATTAGAGCGAGTCTGCGATAAATGAACCACGAAGTAACGAGGGACTACTGTATACTCGGACTTAAATCACCATCATCATCATCATTTTGAGTATTTAAAACAAAACTTTGTAATTTTAAAGGTTCAAACTGTGTTTTGCTTTTGTAGTTCATCAAAAATGACATATTTGAGCAGAGCACGTACCTGCCCTCGTTGACCATTTTTGGGTTTCCGGTGCACGTGAAGTTCTCAATATACGCCCCCGATGAGCAGTTGATGAGTCTCCAGTCAGGCTGGCACACATCCAGGAAGTGTGGCCTGAGGCGGCCGATTGAATACTTTGCAATGTCCGTCAGGGACTGGCTCATAGCCGCACCGAAGAGAAAGGTACCGACGGCTTTGTAAACGCAGGCGACGTAGCTGCCGAAACCCGACTTGGACTTGAGGCGGCTGTGATAAACTAAAAGGCACTCCCCGACGATCATCTGCAAGCAGAAGAACGGAGCGAGTTAGAGGTTCGTTTTAAAACAGAAAAGAAAATGTTGAAAAGAAAACACAGAGTTAGCAACAAGTCTTAAAGAAATGACAGCTCTGGTGTAAAAAATATCCACCAACTAATATTTTTTACTCATTTAACAGTTTTACCAGCTTGAAAAAGAAACTTTAGAGCAAAGGATTTTTCCACACAGCACACATGAAACAAATAAATTGTACCTGAGCCTACCATAAACTCTGGATCTTTTAGACCAGGGCTGTTCAACTGCTGGTCCAGGGGCCAAATCAGGCCCACAGGTGAGATCAGTTCGGCCCACCAGTGGGTTCATTTTTAAATAAAACTAGATTTTAATAACAATAACTGCTGGATGCCTGGCCTCTGCACTCTTGGCTTTCAGTAACTGTGCCCCCCCCCCTTTTCGAGCAGTTTGTTGACTAGCCCTGTTTAACATCTGTCTTGTCTTTAAATTGCAGCCATTGATTTTTATTGTTAAGTACAGGTAGTCCTCGGTTCCCGACCGCCTTGGTTCCCGTTTTTTCGCATTTACGACCGCCACCCCAGTGACGTCATCACACCTTACGTTGTCTTTTTTATGCAGCATTTTATGTTTTTTTTTTTT
>JARVLU010000528.1:12245654-12258407 GCA_031762415.1 Simpsonichthys santanae | reverse complement strand
ACACAGATTGGCATCACGCGCTCTGGACAGCAAATGAAGCATCTTTCCCATAAATCCATGAACATTTTGAGTAAAGTCTCCACTTGAACAGTTCCCACTCCTCAAAGTCACTACAACCAGTTCTTCATGTTTTCTTGAGGTTCTGCTGTTCTTTCTGCCTGCGGAGGTGAGCCTCGATCTCGTGCCTGAAGAAGAGCATCCCCAGCTGGCCGTGCGACGCCTCGTTCATGGCCTTGGACTGCATGCACATGCGGTACTGGTCCGGGGGCAGCTCGTCGGCGCAGTGCTTCTCGTGCCACAGGTGGAACAGGCCGCGCGACGGGGCTCGGACCACCAGCAGGTTGCTGTGGAGGTACTTCCTGTAGAGATGGACGTCTTCACCTCCCCAGCCTTTGATGTCGATGTCAAAACCTCCTGAGAGACCAGAGTCAGAGAATCAGATCAAGGTTTTAGAAATGGTCTGTTGTGGCACCAAATGTGGGGACGCAGAACATTTTTATTATGTGATTATCATCACAATGAGGGTTTGCTTTATTTGGGGGGGTAGATGCAACTTTTAATCACGCATGCATGTCTAAAGAAGCTTCGTCCTAACTGCAAAATTATTTTGTTCCTGACCAATTTTTAAG
This sequence comes from Simpsonichthys santanae, assembly GCA_031762415.1. NCBI lineage: Eukaryota > Metazoa > Chordata > Actinopteri > Cyprinodontiformes > Rivulidae > Simpsonichthys > Simpsonichthys santanae. The sequence goes on along the minus strand of JARVLU010000528.1, from coordinate 12,257,778 downwards.
GCAAAACAGAAATTTGAGCACAAAATGATTTCATTTATTCATTTTTCAGTGTGTGGACTCATAATGTAGAACATTTGAGGCATTTAGTGGAGAAAAACTGATGTTTTTTTTTTTAAAGAACTGATTTATATACAAGGAATATACAGTACAGTACTGTATAAATCTCAACAGACAAGGCGTATTATATCTGTTAGGTGTTATTCTGATTGTTACCAGCAGGGGGCAGATGGTGTCAAACCACAATCTGAGAAAAAGCTCCTGGGTTTAATTTGATGTCATTTCAATTAAAAATGAATAAATAAATAAAGATATTTTGAAACTTCTTCAACACAAGAAGTTTTTGAACTCAAGGCTTTAAAATGAGTTTTCTTAAACCTGTAGGTAACACTGGTGCTTTGGACTTCTTGTGTGATCCTTGTGTGTGTGTTTGTGCTGCCACCATAAGACCCTGCAGCATCTCATATATTTCATTTAGGAGGAAAACAGATTTGATGTAAATCTGTCTGGAGAGCTGAAATAATTCAGCCAGAGTACAGATACAGAGAAGATGGGAAGATGCTAATAGATGCTGCTGTCTACTTGTTTTCAATGTAGAGAAAATAAAATCTCCTCCCTGTTTAAAAAACAATGCAAACCTTTCCTTTTTCAGGCCCTTTAGCATCATTATCGTAGAAATTACGCACATTGTTTTTGTTGTAATTGGAGCAGCTTCATTTTTACTGCGTTATATTCCATAACACCACAACACAGATAATCAACCCTCAGGAGGACGTGTTTATGAATTCCTGAAGACGCTGCGATTGGTATCTCTGCACTGAACGCCCCGTCGTGTCGTTGTTTTGTTCTGTTTACCGATGTTGATGAAGTCGGATCTGTACTGGCAAGTCATGCCGAAACCAAAATCCCTCCAGAAGCCCGTGTCTTTCTTGATCACCTGCAGGGACAGTTAAGAGATGCACAGACGTCTAACTTCAGCACACGCAGCAGGGTCTGTAGATCAAGCAGCAGAATATTTCACAGTAGAATTAAACGTTTTAAAGAGAAGGATTTGATTGTTGTGCGTTACCAGTTGCTGCTCCACAGGCGGGATGTGCTCAGGACTTCCATAGATCAGTGTGGGGTTGTACTGGCTGAACAAGACGGGGTAGAAGACCTTCTTACCTGCAGAGACACAGCAGGGAGCCAGTTCACCAGGGGGGGGGGTTGATGGAAACGTGCACAAGTTCCTGAACGCCGAGTTCCTGATTGGATTTATTTATTTATTTTTGTGATTCAGCTCCCTTTTACTTTTATAAACATCGATGTTCGGCCCAATGGGTGCTATGAGTGGCTTTTTGTAACTTTTATATGTTTCAGAATTATTTTATTCAGTTTACAAATATTAAACATATACTGTATAATAATAATGTTAAAACACTGGTCTTGTTGAAATCTGCGTCAGCTTTCTTTTTGTTTTAGAATATTTTTCATTTTTAGTTAGTTAGCCTTTTGCTACTTTTAGCATTAAATAGCATTTTGCTAATAAAATATGGCTGCAGACTGTCAAATCCACTCCGAGGTCCCACGCTGACCAGAGAGAGTCTTCATCAAGAACCTGAACCACATCAGCTCCCTGATCTCAGTGTGGAGTGCTTCTATTCTGAGCTCCTCCTGGATTTCCTCCCTGAGAAAATTACATGCTGGCACCAAAAAATGCCACATGGAGAGTTAATGACTTGGTGACGGACATGCATTCTTTCAATCAACGCTAGTTTCACTTTTTACACATTTCAATAGATGAAAAGTTTCCAGCTTTTGGTTTTGCCAGCACTTCGTCCTAACAGGATGCATGCGTCCAGCACGCACTCCAGAGATAAGAAGGTGTCTTCAGACAACCCTGGGTGACTCGAACTTATCAGACCTGATGTAGTGAGCTCTATACAGCAGCATCACAGCAGCAAACAAAACAGTCAAGTCCATAAAATGTTTCAGTCAAAGCAGAAATATTACCAGACACAAGCCGTGAAATAAGATTCCAGCAAATTTTGTAGAAACACCCACAACTGTCTCCACCCTCATTCTGGCCTTAATCCCCCACAGCTGCTCCCCAGATGCCCACTGCTTCACATGTATGTGCTCACATGTGCAGCGGTAGAAATGCAGAGAATTAATTTCTCCACTGGGGATTAATAGAGGACAATTAAAATAAATAAATACATAAAAATCGATCCCAAAAGTTTAATTTGGGATGGTGTGTGAATCATGAAAGAACTGAAATGATTAACAGTCTCAATAAAATAAAAGTAAGACTTGAATTCTATTTCATTATTTAATTGTCTTATTTTTTTTTAAACTCATTGAGTATGTGTGTGTGTGTGGCGTCTCACCAGGCTGTGTGTTCAGCCTGCAGGTGTTCAGGAAGTCAGCGGTGAAGTAGATGTCCACGTCGCAGAAGAAAAGCAGCACGTTGCCTGTCTTCCAGGCCCGGGCCCCTACGTCCAGACCCCGTCCCCGAGAAAACTCCTCGTCCAGCTGCAGCAGAGTGTAGTTCTTAAAACCCGCCTCCCTTTAGCAGCACAGAAACCACAAGATGAGCGTTAAGAGATGAAGAAACTTCACCTAAAGTTGAACTGCTGGTTTAAATAACAAGAAAGTAGGAAATCGTCCCAAATAATTTCACGCAAGAGGATTTTGTTATTGTTTGTTTGTCTGTTAGCAAAATATTCAATGAACCTCTGGATGAATTTTAATGGAACTTTCAGGCATTAACCATTAAATATAAAACTATGAATGATTTAGTCTTGGAATCAATCAGACTTAAGATGGCCACCGCAGCTAATTGATCTGAGCATACACAAAAAACACAAAATACACAAAAATTGCAATAAAACGTCGGTTTTAAAGATATTAACTTGAAATTTGGTGCGGAAAAAGCTGATCATTGTCTCTAACACAGAGCGATAACAGGCAAGATTTTAATTTAAAACTTTGGAATGGAAGGTTGTGAGCATCAAGAAACGCTGGAGGTTTATATTTTATTACAGAACTGGTAGTTTTAATGTTTATTCACTCAACCTGGATGTTCTGTTCTTTGGTTGATTATTGCTGCCTAACTCACACAATGACCTCATAACAATTTATCTTCAAAGTAAAAACATTTGTAAAGTTAAAAAGCATAAACCAAAATGATAAACTCATAAATTAGAGTTATCTTGACAGTTCCATTTTCTGTGGGGGCTTTTTTTATCTGAACGTTATCTTTATCTGCTTTTATTGCGTGTAGCATTTATCACCAGAGCAGGTTTCCCAGGAAGAAAACAAAACAAAAGCACTTTTTTTTTTTTTTTACCGAAAGGAAAAGGCAAATGATGCTTTTGCCCTTGTCTGTGTGTTCATTTAAAAAAAAAAATATCTTAAAAATAATAGATTTGAACGAAAGCGCAGAAAGTAATCAATTGATTCAGTCTAATCCAAGATGGTGGCTACAGTCAACTTTAAAAACATAAAAATGTCTCCAACTTGGTTGATTTTAAAAATATTGACCAAAAATTTGGCACATGATCTGATCGCTAACATGTCACTGGAGATCTCTGATTTACAGTTTTGCTATTAACTACATGAAGCCAACGCTGTCTGTCTGTTAGCAAAATATCTCATGAACCACTGAACAGATTTGCATGAAATTTGCAGAAAGTAATTAATGTATAGATTTACACCAAATATTTAATTTAGGAGTCAGTCAAATTAAAGATGGCCACCACAGCTAATCGACATCCACTAACAAATAAATGGTTATAACTTAGTCAATATGAGATATATTGAGTTCAAATTTGATATGGTAGTAGCTGAGAGTCACTCACAACACATACTCTGAGTCTGACTCTTATGATATTGCATATGACATATCATCACATAACTACTGCCAATGTTTCACAAAAAAAACAGCTCTAACTCCTGTAATTTCCAAACACAAGACGTTAGTCTCCACTCTCATGCCTTCAAGCGTTGCTCAGTCTTTAACGTCTATTAGATTTCAGTCGAGATTGAAGAAAAGTAAAAAATAAATAAATAAATAAAAAGAGTACCAAACAAGCCTCCCTCTGTTGCTGACTAAACGGATGCAGCCTTTGTAAATAGAAACAGCTGGATCCAGATGTGCGCAGCTGTCTTTTTCATTAACCAAAACAAATCACGCCGTTAGTCACTAACCCTTCACTCATCCCTGCACCTACACACACACGTGCACACACACACACACACTTATCGTCTTCAGACGGAGGAAGCTGAGGAAAGGCCGCCTCACACGTCTTGTTTGAAGCAGAACAAACAGGATGAAACATCCGGTTTCATTTCGGGGCTGTTGGGAAAAACTACACGTGGGAAACAGCAGCTCGATGGGCAGATGTTTGTAGGAGGAAACAAGCATGACCAGAGGGAACATTTCACCTGAGGCAGCCTGAATCATCTCACACACAATGTTTCTCTACTGCACGTCTGCTCATTGTCTATAGTGTGTACAACAGATTTACTCACTTGCTGCAGTTTAAAGCCTTTTGTCTCAATCAGCTTCCCCTGATAAATAACAGAAGATAAAACCTTTATGATGTTGAACCTCCTCTAAATCCAAGACTACAGCGCCCAAGTCTGTTCGAGTCCCAACAGAGTCCATCTATGTCTCAGAGTCCGGCATGGAGGACTGTGCTGCTGGCACTAAAGTGTCCACAGATGGCAAAGACAGAAACAATGGCTCTGCTTGTTTCCATCACAACACCGCCTGCATTCACGTGTTATTTAATGCGGCACCGAGTTCATCTCATCTGAGATCAGCAGAACCAGATAAACTGTTGAGACGGACCTGAAACCTGAACCGTTCACATGTTTTGTTCAGACAAAAACAGGGGGAAAAAAAGTCTTGAAGCTTTTGAAACTGTTCAGCAGAATCAAACACGAGCAGCTGGAAACACTGGAGAGTTTGTTTAGTCACACAGAGAGCATAAGGAAAAACTGGAAGGTTACATTGAATGCATAATTAAATTAACTGTTTTGTCAATAGCGCAAAGATGTGAACAAACCAAAGCATCCAGACTTAATCCCAAAACTGCATCTTTAATTGTGGCTGCAGCAGACTAATCCAACCACTCAGCTGTAAATAATGATTAGTTTTAATTAGCTACGGTTTTGAAGATTTTTAATAAATACAATTAAAAAATGAAGATAATCTGCCTGTATTGACATTGTTTCAAATCAGCCAAAAAGATCTTCAGCTCATTTCATTTCAGCTCACTGGTGCATTATGTTTGAATTTGGATACTTTTAAAATTATTGAACTTCATTTACAAAAACAGATTCAATTCCTTCTAAAACATTATTCTTATATATATCTGCTTCAACATACACACTTTATTTTTTCCTTTTTCTGCTACTTTTTACTAGGTTTTAGTTACTGTTCTGCTACATTTAGCTATAGCCTTTTGCTACTTTTAGCATTTAGGTGCTGTTATGCTATCTTTAGCTTCTAGCTACCATGCTGATATCTAGCTAGCCCTTTGCCACATTTTTCTTATCTTTTAGCTACCCTATTTAAGCTATTCTAGCTTCTAGCTAGCCTTTTGATATTTTTAGCTTTCAGTTAGCCCTTTCAGATGAATTTTGGTACTTTTCGTTTTTGACAAAAGTTTTGTTACGTTTCCGTTTTAGCAGCTGTTTGTTCTGTTTACCTGCTAGAAGGTGTTCTGCTTATTTTAATTAATATTTTTGCTACTTTTAGCAATAATTAGGCACCTTTTAGTTTTTAGCTTGTGATTAGGTCCTGTTAACATTTAGCTAGTGTTTTGCAACATAAGATAGCATTGTCTCTTTAGTTTTGAGCTAGTGTTCTGCTAATTTTACCATTAAAAATGCAGTTTTTGTTACTTTATCAAAGTCATTCAGCACTCAGCCTTGATGCTGCAACTTTTCTTTCTTTATTGTTTATTTTTTTTACACAACAGTTTATGTTGTTGAGCATTTCTTCTACTCTGTTCATTGAGCAGCTGAAGCAGGAGGTACAGTTCCTCTTCTGAACACTTTTATAAAAGCCATCAGATCCTGGGCAGCAGTCAGGTAATCAGTAGTCGACACATGTAACGCAGAAGCAAGAGCAAAGCTATAAAAAATGCAGAGTTTCCAGCTAAGGCCTGAGGCGAGACAGCTACGATTTAATAACGGAGTACACGGCATGTGTAACAGATCTGTTGAAACAACGATTCAGCTGGTTTGTTACCAGAGCCACTCATTACCTCCTCTTAAACTTCTAATGTTTTACTTCTCCCTCTGAGCTTTAGGAGGAGATTTAATTGAAATTAATCATCTGGCATCTGCCTAAAATTCTATTCAGTTCGACCTTTATTTATCCAGGATAGTCTCATTGAGCCTCGAGGACTCGTGACGGTTGTCAAAATGTGACAATTTATGAAAAGGAAGATGCACAGAATAAAAAAATTGAAAAAGTGATCGTCTTCCGCAACCCTTTTTATCTTTCATCCCAGTTTCCTGTAAAATCCTTGTTAATCGACTCGTTTCATTTTGGATAATTAGTTTTTTTCCACATTAGCGCAGCTTTCTAATCGTATCTGTTCACCTCGCCACTAACTTCCTTTCCCACAGTTTCTTCCCCGAGCCTTCATCTCATCTCCGCGTCCACGACGCAGTCATTATTTACACGTATTGACTGAACGGAGCGCCCGCACTTCTCTCTCCTTTAATCACTGTCTCCCCCATGATGCTCCCCCTCCTCTTCTTTATTCCACAGTGTTGTGAATTTCTATCCTGAAAGATGAGAGCATCAGATATTTACAGCCTCCTCCCCCCAAGAGAGACTGAGATCGAAGCTTTGAAGTGTTTATTTCTGAGCATTATTTTTTGAAACGAGACCATCTGAACAGGTTTATTTGAAACATCCTTTATAATAGGAAGTGTGTGAAGCCATAACGTTCTGAATTGTTAACCCCTTTTTAACTTTATGACCATTCCTGTTCCTTTTGGGAAATATCAACCACCTTATTTAACTGCTTAAAATACTATTTTTAATACAGTATCTTGATGCATGCTCAATAATCCAGGTAGATAATCTAACTAGGTTGAGTCAGGTCCTCTGGATGGATTCTTGTTGAAACATTTTGTCTTTTATCCAAAATACTTCGTCAGACTGCAAAGCTGCAATAAATTCTGTCTTATAAGCAGCACCTGCTCATAGTGGGTCAACCAGCTTGCTGGTGACAGCCACAACTAGTTGCTCACATGCAAAAAGAGGACCATCAGCCTAATGGCAGATCGTTAGTCCTGATGGCTGCTTGTTATTCACAGAGGGCTGAGTGATTCTAGCAATAACAACATTGTAAGATGGGGACAGTTGAACATGGAGGCCCCCATCCCTGTTTAATGATGGACTATTTTTTAATGTCAGTCTTTAAGAACTGTCTCAGCCTGAAATAAAAAAAAAATACCAAATTTAAATGTTTTTTTTTCTTCATTATATTAACTCCAAGTAAAAAAAAAAAAAAAAAAAAAAAAGATCCATGTTTTCATTTTTTTTAAATTCACAAACATACAGTATTTATTTTACATCTATTTTTCCACAGGGAAACAAAAAAGACAAAGTAAAAGGCATTTTCCCCCATTAGCATGCCCAATATGCCCTTTTGCCAAAAAATAAATAAATAAATAAATAAAATAAAATAATAATACAGTAATAATAAATGAATAAATAATTTTAAAAATCCAGTCCATAGTTTTGTGACAACACTGGACACTTCAGAATCAGTAGCCGAAAACGAGGCCTTGTTTTCAGTCAAACTTACTCTTCTGGTTTTCGCACATGGAGGTTTTTTTCTAATCATATTTTTCTTTTTTTTTAAATAAAAAAACATTTTTTTCTTTACATTTTTTTTTTTTTTTTTTTTTTTTTTCATTTTTCGATGCACGCAACACCTGGTAATGACTTCCTGCCTTCAGATAAACCGACGGCAGTCGGCCGTGGAGCGTTTCATTCTACAGTCTGCATGCATGTGGAACATCTTTGTAGTTCTAAACTGTGCACATTACAAGTGAGTTTTTGCTTTTGACATCTAAACTAAAACGATTTTGTCGGAAGAGATGGGAGGCGGGACTCAGCTGGTATCTTCCTGGGGAAGATGCAACTTTTCTCCGTTGAGTTGAACTGCATGTCAGTGGATTTTTTTCAGAGGCTCTCAAATACAGTATATAAAAAAGCGAGGCAGGACCTCATGAGCTATCATAAAAATTGAAAGTTTAGTAATAAAGATAAAAAGAAAAAACATAACAGATTATATGATAACTATTAAAATGTATTTTTGCAGTGTATTCTAATTTAGCTGATTTTAATCAAAAAGAACAAGAGTGCGTAGTAAAGTTACTGAGCATTTGAAAATTTTATAACAAAATAAACCAAAAATTTGAAAGATTTTTTTTCCTGAAAAAAATCACATTTGTTGACTGCACCAAATAAATAAATAAATAAATAAATAAATAAATAAATAAATAAATAAATAAACGCTCTGACAAAAATAAACGTGTGGCTGATTTTCCCCCAAACCCTTGTGTGTATATTCTGTTATTTTGGGTGTTTAATGCAAATAAGAGTGGAATTTTGTGAAAGTACTTCAATGAAACTCACAGACTGAGACAGGACCATTGGATCTACAACTGATTAACTTTCTGAACCAACACACATCAAAATGGCTACCACAACCACTGACCTTTAGTAAAGAAAAAATAGGTATCACTCAATCAGTTTTCAAGATATTCACCTAATATTTGTAGTGGTAGTAGCTGAGACTGATCCCCAACACACATGCTAACGGTGAACAAATCAGGCAGGCTCTTTGAGAACAATTTAGTCATCAACTATTTGTAAAAACAAAATCTCAAAAACCACAACACAAATTTTAATGAATCAGAAAATACAGTAATTGTTGTACCGGTATATCTAAAACTGTTTAGCTTTTAGAGTCAACCCCATTCAAAATGGCCACCATAGCCAAGTGGCACTAGAAAACAAAGAAATGGTTACATATCAATTAATTTTACAGATACTGAACTAAATTTTGGTGGAGAATTATTCACAAGACATGCTCCAAGAGCTGCTCATTGTGCAAAATCTTTAATGAAAACTTTAGCTTTGTCTGTTAGCAAAATATCACAAATAACTAAATGGATTTTAAAGAAACTTTCACAAAGTAAATATTGGATAAACATTTACAACTGATTAACGTTTGGAGTTGATTCAACTCAATATGGCCACCACAGCTACTCAACATTATCCAACACAAAAATAAATTTAACTCAGTCAGTTTTACAAGCACTGAGCTGAAATTTGATGCGGTAGTAGCTGAGAGTCATTCATTACATATTCTGAGAATGATTTCTCCTGATATAAAATTAGATTTTATGAACATTATTTTCAAGATTTAACCTAAACAGATACAGTTCTGTATACTGTATATATATTTTTTTACATTAGATGATCAGAGTACTTCAGATATGAAAGATGGCTGATGATATGACTTTTAATGAACTGCACCCTAATATTAATAATTTATAGTGGGTTTGAGTTACATCTAGGAATGATTTATGATTAATCAAACCTCACGTTTCCAGGTAAATACATTTTGTAATATTAATCAGGGACAGGGTCCAGCCTAAAGGCAGGGTGTGTGACAGCTTTGTTATTTTAGAGGAAGAAAAAAAAAAAAAAAAACACCATTAGCTTGAGGTCATTTTGGAATAAGCACAAACCAAACCAGTTGGTGTAGGTGAATTGAATTGACTGGAAAAGATGTGCAGAGTCTGACTGATCTGAGCTGCTGATGATGTCGACTCCGCTGCAGAGAAATGGACATCCACTAGACGTGCACTTGTTTTTTGAGCTGTACCTTTGAGTGAGATGAAAAATGGCGCTGGTAATGGTGACGCAGTTGAGATGGTGCATCAATATAAACTGGGAACTGTTCTCGATGACAAACTGGCCTTAGATGCACATGCCCACTTTGTAAAAAGGTCCATCAGAGAATGTATTTTTATTGTAAGCTCTTTGGGTTTGACGTTTATTCGATTTTTATGAGAATATTTTATTCACGTTTTATTGAGTCTCAACTTTTACCTTCATCTGTTGGTTTGGACTTTTGACATAAAAAAATAGGAACAAACTCTCAGGGATTGTCAGGATGTGCAGCAAAACCGCTGGCATAGCCCAGAACTTCATTAACCTACACAAGGCGAGGTCAGTTACCAAGGCCTGGCTTATTCTGGCAGATCCTGATCATCCACTCCATGGTGAGTCAGAGCGAAACATCACTTAAAACAACTGAAAATTGTAAATAAGTGTTGTGAATAACTATCAGCTACTTCCATGCTAAATTCAAGCTCAGTATCTGTGAAACTGACTGTTATAACAATTTTTATTTGCTGATGTTCAGTCAACTGTGGCGGCCATCTTGAATGGGGTTGACTCCAAAAGTTAAACAGTTGTAGAGATACATCCAGCGATTATTTTCTAAAGGTTTCCTTAAAATCTGTCCAGTGGCTCATGAAATATTTTGCTAGCAAACACAAAATGTGTGTGGATACAGACATCCACCCCTGAGGCTTCACATGATGGGAAGTTGTCTCTTCTGTCAAATTGAAAGCCCCCACATAGAGATGCAGGAGTGATTACAGAAAATGGGTCAAACTGACACGTTATCACACTTTTTTTTTTTTCTTCAAATTTTAACCAGCAGATTTCCAAGTTTATTTTTTCCCACTTTGGTTTTTTATATCCTCGACATTTACAGATTCCAAATTTGCGATCTTGAACTTCTTCACTTTCAGAATGTGTTTTCTGTTGAGTCTCCAACAGAGGAACAAAGAGACGCTGTGTGGTGCTGGAGATGGGCCGACCGATTCAAGGCCACGCACACACACACTTCGAGGCAGGGAAATTGACAAGCATCGCCATAGCAACCCCTCGGGGCAATGTGTGGTTCAGTTCGCAGATGGGTCTGACTCCTGATCGGCCCGCAGCGATCGTCTCCTGGGGTGGTGCGGGCACTGAGGTTCGTAAAGGGCAGGGTGAGTCAGGGATGATGGCAGACCTGGTGTAATTTACCGGTGTTGGTTCCTTGGCCCAGGTGGCACACTGCTCCATTATTCCTCAAGTACATCATTGGCTGTGGCAGGACATCGAGCCAGGAGGGAGTATGTTCACTTCAGGTTTGTGTCATGACATGGAGAGTGATTACAAAAAGCAAAATGGGTTTACCACCTGCCACCTGTTGTAAAAGCAACAATGTTTTTAGGCATATCTGCAGGTGTTCGTTAGCAAAATATTTCATATACCATAGGGTAAATTTTAATGAAACTCTGGAAGTTACTTTTGGATATGCAACTACAACTATTTAATTAAAGTATGTCAAGATGGCCGCCACAGCCAACTAACTTTAAGGAAAACAGAAAGGGCTACAACTCAGCCAGTTTACTACGAGTGGTAGTAGCTGAGCATCCTCCACAACACATAACCTGAGCACTACTCATTGTGCAACATCGTTGTTCAAAACTTTAACTGATAAGGACCGTCTCTTAGCAAAATATCGCTAGAACCACGAGACAGATTTTAGTGGTACTTTCAGAAAGTAATCATTGTCTGAACATCTACGACTGACTAACCTTTGGTGCTAACTCAATTCAAGATAGTTGCCAAGACTTAGCGACCTTGGAAAGCACAAAAATGGCTATAACTCAGTCAATTTTACACTCCCTGACCTAAAATTTGGCATGGCATGAGTTGAGTCATCCCAAACACAACATCTGACATGAGAGTGAACATGATGTTATTTACAAGGTTTCACTTTGACATGAAAAGTGAAGTTTTTCATACGTCACTGCACCTTCTTTGGTGTCTAACGCAACTGTCTGTTAGCTGAAGCTCAAACCCACCTGGATGTGTTTTCCAGAGTGCTGCAGACTTCGCTTATCTGCTCCTTCCCAAAATACACCACTGTCAGGTGCACCCGGCCATCCTGACGTAAGCAGACTTCCCTGTGTTAAAAAAAAAAAAAAAAAAAAAAAAAAAAAAAAAAAAAAAAAAAAAAAAAAAAAAAAAAACAAA
>JARVLU010000528.1:12209952-12226091 GCA_031762415.1 Simpsonichthys santanae | reverse complement strand
CCCCCCCCCCCCAAAAAAAAAAAAAAAAAAAAACTTATGTGAAATGCTTATCAGAACTGTACTGACAGACACCAACATCTTAACAGGACTATATCTGGAAGTACTTCATGGACAAATCTCACCGTCTTGTAATCAAATGCATTTTAATATGTCTATAAATGTGCTTGCTGGTAGAGGGTTTTTTTTAATGTCTTAAATCATATCCTGATAACGGCAAAGTGTGAAGAGATCTTTTTTGTATTACCACTATCCTCTCCTCATGGTCATTTTCCCTTTTCCTATCTAAAAAGAATAAGGGGTCAGACTTAGGAGCAGCAGCAACGTGCACTCTGTCCATTTTTCGGACGACTGTAGGAACATAATCTCACTGTATTTTGATAGAATGATAATAAAGCTTGTTCTGATTCTGAACAAAGTACAAACATAAAATAAAGTGTCAAGCACTGTGGTGGAGGGGTGATGATTTGGGCTTGCTTAGAGGACATAGACAGTACGCACCTTGTAGTTTTAGTGTCCCCATGCACTCCTTTGAATATCAAAATATAACTTTTTATTTTTTATCATTTAACGATGATGAGAGAGATGGAAGTCTTCCACGTGAAGTTTACTTTTACTAACTACTGCTAAAGGTGGCTCTGCAAACTACTGAGCACGAATCATCACTGAGTTGTTTCACACACAGCAGCTGTTGTTGTTGCTAAATAAACATTGACACTGGAGCTGGTTGTCATTTATCTGAAGTTTACACAAAGTTAAGACTCTTTTCATTCTACTTCACTTTCTTCACTTTCATTCTAAGTCACTGCCTGTGTAGTGTCCATAAAGTGCACATAGAGGTCAGTGTGTTTCTCCTTGGTTCTTCAGCAGCGCACAGAGGTTATTTGAAAAGAAAGAAACCCGGCCATTGTCCAGCATTTGCCGCCCGTTGGTGGAGTGAACCACTTGTGTTCAGAGACCAAAGACACTTTTTTATGAGAGATTTTTCTCTGCAGACTCTGATCCTACAGACATGACCTCCAATTCCAATTTATCCAACATGCGACGGTTGGTAGAGCAGCTGAAACTTGAGGCCAGTGTGGAAAGAATCAAGGTAAGTGTGCTTTTTTAAATAGTCTTTTTCTGTTTCACTTTGTTTTACTATGTGCTTCCAATGGTTAAACATTATTGTATCATGTAACATTCAACAAATTTATTCCACTCTCCAAAATAATAAAAAATATCATAGATTCACATCATTTGAAATATTTTTTTTATTCCAGCCTTTCCCTTTTGAATGTACTGTAATGCATAACACTATTTATGAAGCTAATAACTAGGGGTGCACCGGTTTCAGTTTTCTAGCCAATCACCAATCTCTACAAAGCCTGACCAATTTTGGGCGATACAGATTTTGCTTTATAAGCGACACTGTCAGGTGTTGTAAGGTTACAATGCACCTTCAATTTTCCAATATTATTTGATTGAAAAGCATACCCTTGAAACAATACAAGCTTGTTTTAACTGGCCATGAGGCAGTGCTCTGAAATATAAATGAAGTTTAGACAATTGTTGTTAAAACCAAAATAAATAAATAAATAAATAAATAAATAAATAAATAAATAAATAAATCTGTTTCTCATGTAAGTATAGGACGATCACCGATCTTCCAAAATTAAGGAAATTGGGACTGATAAATCGGCCGGCAATTTATCAATAAATCAGGTGCACTCTTACTAATAACAATTAAAAAAAAGCAAAACATTTCTACGTTTGGACATAAAAAAAAATCTCTATATAAAAAAATCTAGAATTCAAAAGGCTGATTTTTCGTTTCTTACTTGAGCACTATAGTTTTTATTTCGAGCCTGTAAACGTTTACTTTTGAAATGTGACATTAACGCTTTACCTCAGATGGAAAAAAAAGGCAAATGTTTGAGTTTTCCATAACACCGAGCTGCTTTCTCTCTTCTTACTTTGATAAATAATAATAATAAAAAAAAAATTAAAAACCTTGTCAACATCATGTATTTGCAACTGCTAACATAAGGAAGTCTGTTGTTTTATAACTCAGCAGGAACATTTTTTACAGAATATGAGCTGGATATGTTGCTGATGTTGCAGGTGTCCCAGGCAGCTGCAGATCTGCAGCAGTATTGTCTGCAGAACGCCAGCAAAGATGCCCTGCTGGTTGGAGTCTCTACAGGCAGCAACCCGTTCAGGGAGCCCCGCTCCTGTGCTGTGGTGTAAACATCAGAGTGTTCATTCAAACTAAATCCTCATCTGCTACTATCACAGCTTAACTTCAAATAATGGATTAAACGGTTGGCACCATGTCTGATGACAGTGGCATCACTCAGAGGAAAACAACATTTCAACTCAACTGTACCACCTGTAACCTTTTTATTTTTTGTCTGTTTTTTCCTTTTTCGTCTTTATTTACTGTGTTATTGTGAGCTCTGTGTACTGCAGCTGAAAGATACAGCCATTATCTGCAGTTTGTACTGAACGGATGTTTAAGCGTGCACTTAGGAATCTCCTGGCGCGGGAACTTCCTGATGTCGAGTCTAAGTTAGGAACACGGCCGGCGAGAGGAAACGCCGGCTGCTGGTTCAAACTGCAAAGATTAAATGCAAGATATCTCCTGTTTATTTGTTTTTATACTTGAGCCTGAGCAAGTATAAATTATATAAATTATGGTTGCTGTTATTGTACTTTAAATTGGAATATTAACTCGAATAATGGATCTAGACGGTGTAGAAAGTGAACTATTAATGTTGCTCATTAAACTTCAGTGTTTAGTCACAAAAAAGATGCAATTTTTTTAGGTTTGTTTTGAAAAATGCAATTGAAATAGCCTTTTTATTTCAGATATTAGACAATTACCACTTAAACAGCTTAGTTCACTCTAAATAATGTCTAGCCAGTCATGAGATGACCCACTTATTTCTCTTTTTTATCACTTCCTTTTCCTCTTGGTGCACTATACGGCTGAGTCTCAGTAGATTTCTCATGTTGTTTGCATTTTGTTGTACTGAAAAACCTTGATGAAATACTCTTCGCATTTAAGTATACGATTTTTAAGACAATCTTTGCAATGAAGCAATTTATTTTACATAAATTTGAACTAAAGACTTAAAAGTTGACCTACTGGTGTAACAATTAAAGCAATAAAGTGAACGTCATGTAATCAGGTTATTTAATTTCCTCAATAATATCGATATTTGTTTCTGGTTGTGCTTATCTGTAATTTAACTCACTAATGTCTCATGATGTGCAAAACTGTAATGACAATGGAGAAATTAATCAGGAATGTATACAATGCATAACTGTACATTCTGTAAGGAAAAAGAGAAATGTTTATTTCTATTTCTGATGGTAACTTTTGAATAAAATTACAAAACAGAATAAATATAATATTTAATGTTGCATAGCATGCTGTCCTGTTACAGAGAGATCTTTATAAATAAGGTTAATGTACTCTGATTTTAACATTTGTGTTGTTATAAAGTAACCATGCTGGTATAGGCATCACTTCTATGGAAATATATTAGTCAGATTTATACTATTAACTTTGTAAAATAAATTTATAAATGACAGTATTGATGATTCATCAGTAAACGGTTCTCATCACAGACAAAAACACCTTCTTGTTAAATTGTGCTGCTTTTATGTTTGCAAACATACTAAAGTTACCAACATTTCAAAGGTGCCATTTTAAAAATTAGAACAATTTGTTTTTAATGTACTACTCCTTTAAATTCTTAGGATTGAAAAGTCTCTAAGAAATTAAAATTTCCATCCATCCATCATCTTTACTCACGTCTTTCTTTTTCGGGTCATGGGGGTCACTGGAGTCACTGGAGTCCATGTCCAACTATCACTGTGTGAGAGGTGGGGGACACCTGGACAGGTCTTCAGTCCATCACAGGGACAAACGAGACAGACAACCATTCACTGTCTCACTTTCACCTAGGGACAATTTAGCATTACCAATCAGCCTATGCATGTTTTTTCTTTTTTTTCTGTGGGAGTAAACCAGAGTACCCCAATAAAGCCCATGCATGCACGGAGAGAACATGCAAACTCCACCTTGAAAGGCCCTCGGGCTGGGATTTGAACCGAGGCAACCTGCTTGCTATCAACTGATCCACCGTGCCCCCCGAATAGTAATTCTGTGCCTTATTATATATTTTCTATTATTCTTATTATTATTAGTTTTGGTAATAAAAATCATTATTTGGAGTAAAAAAAACAAAAACAAACATTGCTGTATTTATTGGGGGTGCTACTTTTTGGATGGCTGCAGAAATGGTTGTCAAGCAAGCAGGAAAGTCCACAGACGAAGAAAAAAAGAATGCTCAGGAAGGAGATAATTATTGTAATTATGTGATCACATGGAATAATTATACAACTTCTTTTCAGCTGCTCCCTTCCTCAGGGAGGACCACAGTGAACTAACTCACATGAAGCCTAATTGTTTTTATGCTGGATGCCATTCTTGACAAAACCACAGACCACTGAGCTACCACAGCCCTCTGTGTGGAGCACAGAGCTGCCATCTAAGGTGCAGATGGTGAGGGTTAAGGGCCTTGATCAAGGGCCCAAAGTGGAGCAAATGACTGTGGAGACAGGTGTGGGTGCTTCACCCACATTTTAACATTGACATTCCAGGGGGTCGAACCTGCAATGTTACAATCATAGTCCCACCTTCTCTAACCTCTGCACCACCACTACTCCATATGGAATAATTATACAATTATTGATGCAAAATGTTGTATTTTCAAAACACATTTATAATTATCACCACTTGTATATAAGTCAAACCTTTTATTACATTAACATTCATGAAAAAATGACCTTTTAACAGAAATGTTTTGTTTAATTTTTTTATTATTTTGTACATCATGATGTAGAGTTTTTGATATTATGGAAGGTGAATATTATCGTTTATGTACTGTATATTTTCACAAAATACATCCTTTTTTGGACACAGTTTATGATAAATTAAAGTTTAGCTTAAAGCTTCCAAAGGGAAGTTTAAAGGCTTACGCTGGTGAAGATTCTCAGTCATCCAGGACATGATAAAATCAAAAAAGGTTCAATACAGAAACAACTGGACTTTATTTGTACAAATAAAGTCCAGTTGTTTCTGTATTGAACCTTTTTTGATTTTAAAGGCTTACAAAGTTCAGTACTTAAAATGATTTTTTGATTTGATCCCGATAGACAAGTTCATTGATCACAAACAAGACTGAGAGCAAGTGTCATTTTACAATTAGTGTGTTTCTTGTTAGCTAAAGATCTGATGAAACTGCAAATCACTTTAAAATGACTGATGCTGAAAGTCTTTTATTTACAATACCTTCACCAAGAAACTGTAAAACGCTGCCATCTGGTGGTTAAATTGAGAATAACATGGTTCCTCCAATGTAAACAGCTGCCACATCTGATTGTAAAAGGTTCCAATGTGTGCTGAAGTATTAAAAAATCTGCATAAAGTTTCACAAGTCTAGGATTTTCTGACAATAATAAATATTGAGCTTTTAGTTATACTACACTGTAACAGTGCCATTGATAATAGTGATCATCAGAGAGCAGTAAAGTTTACCTTATATGGCTCATTAACTGTATCTTCACATTTTATCTCTTATATTCACTGGTTTTGTTTGTGGAATCTGTCAGGTAATTTGTACAGCTGTCACATCAAATGTTGAATGAATCATACAATGGTTCCATAAATAGCCAGGAAATACCTGTAGTCTTGAACAAAAACAAGCCCTGATGTCACAATATCTTTGTCTTTGTGCTTCTACACCTGTCTGCTTTCTGTTCGTCACGCTCCCAAAGATAATGAAAGTCCAAACAGCGTCATAAACATTCGGCTGGTAAACAGGCGGCATGTTAAAGACTCCGCCTGCCTTTCATTCTTAAGAAAACAACACCAGGGCAACGCAGGCCCTCTTGTTGAGCGAGGAGGAAATAACCTGACTACTTTGTGTGGAATTGTCTTCTCCTTTAAAGGTGTGGGCGGGGAGAGCAAAGCAGAGTTGGGTTTCAGTGCCTCCCTCTTCAGCACAGCCACTTTGGACTGCAATTTGCGTGTGGTCAAAGCGTCATTTTGTTCTGGCTGACATGAAGGTAGCCACCATCGATGAAGGACCATGACACGACGCACCACTGGGGAACTTCCAGCTCTTGTCCACACCTTTCTCAAAGGTCACTGACCTCTGAAAAGGCTTCAGTCCAGTTGGACTACTTTTTGCCAATGACAGGATTTTCAGGAACCAGATGAATCTTTTTGTGAAGTGAGGAGATGGTAAAGGTGTACAGACTCTATGCAGGAATATTAGCAGGTAAGATCTGTTAGAGTTGGTAAACTCACCTTTTTTGAATCAAATTCTACTTTAAATGGCTTGGGAGATGTGTTTAAAGAGGAATTTATGAAAAATAAACTTTCTCCATTCTTTATCCTAAACTAAGTTTGGATAATTATGCAGTCAAATCTGAATTAAAGGCAGTGTTTACTCACTAAGCAGTATCTGTAGTAAATTTTTAGTGTGTGTTAATGATTGAAGGAAGAGCCTGCACACACGCAATGTAATTTGTCTTTCCAGTTCATAGTCAGGGCTGTTTTCACTGAGTTTTGTGTTTAAAAACTTGTCCTCATGTCGGTGGTTTTACATGTTCTAATAATCAACAGAGCTTCCATCTCTACTGCAGAACCCACTGATGTGGTCACGGATTGGTTTCACCTGTTGCGCGTGAGCATACTTTTGTTGTGTGGGACTATTTACTGTTTGTGTTTCCATCTGCAGCTCTGGCCTTGTGCAAGTACAGCCTGGCAGAATGGAATACCACTGAGGTGCCCACCAATCGGACTCGGCCCGACTGTCATCATGGCGACGGAAGCAACTGTGCAGGTAGATACGAGGAGGCGAGAAGGGCAGATTCCTCTGTGGTGACACAAAAAGCTGAAAGGTTGGAGGTTTAATGGCTGAATGAACACAGTACACATCTACGGAGCATGTTTTTTTTTTTTTTTTCTTTTGCGTTCCCTCGCAAGACTTTTATAGTATTACTTTAAGAAATCATCAAAAGGACCTGACTTAACTTTGTTGGATTTTTTTTTAACCTGGATTATTGAGCATGCACTTTGATACCTTGGTTGAATTATTATTTATGGGCACCAGTGACCTAAAATGAAAGAAGCAGGTAAAGATGATGGATGGCTTAACTTAACAGCAAATATGTATATTTACATACAACACACCTTCAAACGTTAACACTTTTTATAAAGCTGTTTTATAAAATAATGAATATGATTGTGCTGATGCATGATCAATATTCTAGCTAGAAAAATACAGCAAAGGTGAAGTCAGGTCCTCTGGACAGATTATTTGGGAAACCGTCCAGTAATACTACAAAAGTATTGTGATGGAACGCAAACGTACTGCGAGGGAACACAAACGTATTTTGAGGGAAGGGGACGCAAAAAAAAAAAAAAAAAAAAAAAAAAAAAAAAAAAAAAACAAAAAAAAAAAAAAAACCTCACCCATGTCCCCTCTGGGGCTCCATATATTTCTACTCCACAAAATGCAAATATATTTAGAATGAGTCTTTACATAAATTACCAAAATTGATGCTGTCAACACTTTATGTGAAGAGTCAATTTATTATAGTGGACGTCACATTACACTAAATATCATCTGCATCATTTCAAAGACATTTGCTTCAAATTAATATTTTAACCAATTTTGAAGTGAGGTTTTGTGGAATATATGAACAAGTCTTAAATTGTTTAGGTGGCTTTATTTGTGTAGCTTTTATAGTTATTTGAATGTGTTGATAGCAGAAGCAGAAAGCTGTAGCATCTCCAATGCAGCCTGAAGTCACGTTCATCAGAATTATTGTGAATCACTGAAATTTAGAAGATTGTTGTTGTTGTCTTGAGTCAGCCTGGAAGTGAATTCAAGCAGGAACACAGTGTGGGTGGAACAACTTCTAAAGCATTCATTCATTCATTCATTCATTCATTCATTCATTCATTCATTCATTCAACCTTTATTTATACAGGTTAGCCTCATTGAGCCATGGGGGACTCATTTACAAGAGGGACCTGTTCCAGACAGAACATATAAAGTGCATACAACAAAACAGTAGACAATGATTACAATAAACTAAAGTAAAAAGGCAGTTAAAATAAAAGTAGTGTACAAAACAATAAATCAGGGTGCCATAAAACAGGGTGAAATACTAAAAACAATGACATATTTGCTTCAGTTTTTCTATTGATATTATCAAATGTTTGAAATCCCTTAAAGAAATCAAGGTTGACAACTTCAGATCCTGTTGTAAGGCGTTCCAGTTTGCAGGAGCTGATCAGGAAAAGGCCTTTTTGCCAAGTTCAGTCTGCACTGAGGGAACGCTGCAGGTAATGATGGACTGCAAGTGCTGTAACTGCACTGATGGCATGACATGTGGGAGGAGATGTATAAGAAGGTAGCAGACCAAGGAGGGATTTATAGATGAAAATGGACCAGTTTGAGAGCCTACTTGTAGACAATGATGACCAGCTGACCATGGAGTACAGGGAGTAATGATAGGTACGGTGGTTACAACCAGTTATGAATCTTAACATGCCATGGTAGACAGCATCCAACATCTGCAAGGAGCTGTCAGGGGCATTCGTGTAAATAATGTCATCAGAGTCAATGGCCGATAGGAAGGTAGTGGTTACAAGGAGTTTTTTAGCATTCAGAGTTAAGCAAGATCTATTTATTAAAAAGAAACCCAGTTTTAATTTCAGTTTCTTTACCAAGTTTTTGATGTGTGGTTTAAAAGAGAAATGTGTATTGACCAAAATTCACAAGCATTTGTAAGAATCTTCAAACTCAATAGGAGCACCATGCATGGATGAGATAGGAGGAAGAGCTGCTGGCACAGACTTTCTGTTGAAAAACAACACCCCTTTGGTTTTGATCTGCGTTTAGCACCAGATTGAGATGGAATAAGTTTGACTGAATGATGTAAAATGCAGACTGTAGAAGCTGGTAAACCTTGGCAAATGTGTTAGCTCGGCAATAAAGAACAGTGTCATCGGCATAGCGATGCAATGATGCATCAGGGATGTTTTGACCAACATTATTTATATAAACTGTAAAGAGAAAAAAAAGTGGGACCTAAAACTGAGCCTTGTGGCACACCATTGGTGGCCGCTAGATAGCTAGATGAACTACTATTATGTTGAATACATTGTCTCCGACCTGAGAGATAGTTCGAGAACCGCGGAAGCATACTGTGCCATCTTAAAATACTCATCTTCTAGATTTCACTAAGTTTTGCAATTGAATAAATCTTTATGAAATTTCAGTTCAGCTGAAATATTGTTATCATGTTATATTATTTCTCAGAGTCAGGAGATTTATTTGTCATTTGCATCTCATGTGGTACATGTGGTGGAACGGGTGTATGTACGCAAGGTCCCAGTTACATCCAACAATAAAGTGTGAAAGAAAAACAGTAATAATATCTAAGCTATGAACTAAGAAAAATATCAGCTACATATACATTAAGTTCTGAAAGACTTACTCAAACTGTACTGAAAACGCTAATCAAATAACCACAGATTTCTGGCTAAATATTTACGTAGAATAATTTTCAATGATGAAATGGTATTTTCATAAGGCTACAAGAACAATTTAGAGTTGTGTTAGCATCATAAATATTTAAAGGCTTTCAGTTCTGCAGCAGTGTTTTTAAAGAGAAAAAATAAGCAAGACGAATATAAATATTTTTTATTTATTTATTTATTTTTGCCTTGCTATTTGGAATCATGGACGATCAACTCTATTGACAAGATTTTTTTCTACAAAGCGACAAGGTCCGGGGGAGCCAGCTTACCCAACACAGACACACTCTGGCGGTTACGTGATGGATTCCTGGGGCGAGTGGAAGGTCATGTGTCTGTCAGTCCTGTCTGTGGAGGATGTCGATGTTTATATAATTGGATTTATGATGGCAGGAGCTTTACTGCTCGGCATCTGTGGAGCACTGTTCTATCGGAAATTGAGGAAGACTTCAGTGGTGATTACTGCCATATCTAAGCTTCCGAGTCAGAGTGAGAGTTGATCTGTGCTGTGACTTCAATAAATCAGCTGCTTTACGAGCTTTGGGAGTCGTCAGCGTGGTGGAATCAATCTGGATGAGGATTCATAGCATGGATCAGTGGAAGGATTCCCACAATTAAACCACATTGGATTTGGATCGTCTAGAGGGACACTCAAGGCTGCAGGAAAAGTAAACTGTCTGCCTGAAGAAAATCAACAACCAAGCTTATCTGAATCTGACTTCCAAACAGCCTTGGAACTGGGCTGACTATCAAATTTCTCCTGGGTCATGAGTAACCGAGGACAACAACTGCATCTATCGCACACACACCCCTCCCCAGAGAACTTTCTGTGAGGGCTTATCAGGAAAGCTGGCTGAAAACATCACAGAACTGTGGCTTATCTGAACAAGTCTCATGGACTAAATCTCTCCGCCTGGACTTCAAATGCATATGTAATTTGTTTTAACTGTGTTTGCTGGTAGAATTTTTTTTGATGTCTCAAATTGTGTCCTAATAGACAAGATGTGAAAGATCTTTTTTTGTAATACCACTATCTACCCTCATGGTTCTTCTCCCTTTTCTTATCTAAGATTATCATTCTGATAAGGAATGAGATGGCCGCGCTGATAACTAGCTGCAGCTTTGTACACTTAGTCCATGTGTGCGTACATATTCCTGTTGTACCTTGGTGCAATGTCAATAAAGATATTCTGTTTCTGATTCTGAAATATTTAGTAAAATTACGGCCCATAATAAAGCAATATGAGCACAAGGTATAAAAAATGTAAATGTTTGAAAACAAACAAACTATAAACAACAGAACATTTTGTAGACAGTCTAATTAGAAGTTTAAGTTGTCTTTGTGAGAAATAATACACCATCTTTCATCAAACTCTGATTTGACAGGTGTCGATCAGGAACGGCCTTAAAGGTCATGGGAATGATCCCAGAAGTCAAATACTGTATTTTTTGGACTATAAGGTGCACTGGATTATTAGGCACATTACCAATGAATGGGTCTGCTTTCATACATAAGGTGCACTAAGCCAAACAAAAGAGTCATACAAGTCAAACTTTGTTTAACATATTCACAATAACCATGTAAAATTTGTTCATGGTCAGTAAGCACAACTAGAATTAATTAATAAGGTACACTGGATATAAAGCTCACTGTCGATTTTTGAGAAAATTAAAGGATTTAAATGCGCCTTATAGACTGAAAAATACGGTAATTATCATTTTCCCTGTATGTCGCAGTAACGTTCTATTCAAGAATGATCTTAAATGTTCTCTTGTTATGTGTTCCAGCATATACGAACAATAATCTTCCTTTACTGGCCCGATCGGGTGTCTGAGTAGATATATGAAAAGAGATATGGCACCTAGAATGATAAAAGGTCCTAGAGAAACAATTATCCTTTGTTCCTTTGTCTGCTCTCTCCTTTGTCGGACACTACCACTGCCCCCCACCCCCACACATGCATGCACACATACATAATCTAATCAGAAAAGAGATGGGATTTCTAATAGTTTAAATGTTCGTCTGGTGTTCCGTTATCATTTGCTGTTAACACCCTGATCGAACATGGTTGAGAGATTCAAGAAAGAAAATACAGAGGCAACATGTTAGAATCAGGATGAAAACTTGCTGTGGAATCATCTTCATAAAGAGCCTCCTGTGCTGGTTGCTGAAGGACCTTCTTCAGCTTCACCACTTTTACCTGAAGGGACGTCCACTGCTGATGCTTCAACTTTGACAACTCAGGATAAACGTCACACAACCTCCGTGGCAGAAAACATGGCTCCCGTCTGTGATAACCCTTTATTGGTCTACCAGTATCCTGACCAAGCTGCAGATGCTCCCTGGAGAACCATGTTTTGCTTGCTGTTGGGTTCTTGTGGAACCCAGCTCCCTCCATCTGCATTGCTGATTGGTCCCTCCATCTGCATTGCGGATTGGTCTTTAGAACTATATGGATGTGACGGTGTGTGGGGATATGTGCTCGGCTACAAACGAGGCGAACTCGGCCTGTATCATCAGGATGACGATGAGAAACTGAGGCCTTTAAGCCCTACCTCCCAAAGCTCCACCTCTATAATATATAAGACAACTCTTGCTACAGATATTTTTGCTTCAAAATGACTTGGAGAAAATGACCAGGGCAGGCAGACAGACTATGCTGGCCTCCTGATGGGGAATATACATCCAGCCTGAAGATGTACCAGAGAATTACAGCTTGGGTTCTTGGCTCTTTTAGTGGCTGAGAGCAGACAGAGGCTGCATGGTTCTCAGACCAATGTGTTTTATTGATCCAGGAACCTGATGATTTTTCACTAAGTTGTCTCAAGACAGAACAAAAGATGAAAGTCTCAGATAAGACAGAACTTTTATTATTCCAGGTGCTTTCCCATATATCTGCTCAAACGCTTGATCGGGACAGTAAAGGACGGTTATTGTTTGTATGTGTGTAACATGTATTAAGATAACCTTTAAGAGCATTCTTGAATGAAGCATTTCAACTACATACCGGGAAAATTATAATTAGATGACTTCTAGGACATTCCCATGACCTTTGATTGACACCTGACAAATCCAAGTTTGACAAATGGTGACATATTCCTGTATTCATCTTGGCTTTTTATAGTTTTTAAATGGTTGAAGAAAATGTAAGGAAAATGAAGGATAAAATGATGTTCTTTAATATTTTCGTTTGTTTTAATTATTTTTCCTTTTTTTAATCAAAAGCAGGCAGAACATTGTGGTCAAGCTGATTTTTGCAAATTATAAGCCTTTTTGTAGATGTTGTTTGACATTTAGATATGGATGCTCGATTGATCTTCTGTGCTGTAATGAATACCGGTAAAAGTCCATGTATCTGTCCTATCTTATTACATATGACACAGTGACACATGCACCGTCCTTTTCACTCTGAAATGAATAAAGGTCCATTAGATGAAGGGAGGGTCAGACCTGTTTAAGATTTTTAAACAGAAGAGTCGCTGCTGATCTATTTTTACAAAGACAGGTGTGAAGAGACGAACACTCATTTGCTACATGAAATCCTTGTTTACATTTTTTGACAATCTCCATCTTTTTGCTATTAAAGTGAAACAAGTTGGTGATTGTCTTCCTTGGCCTTTCCACAGTTTTCAGGATCAAAGCATTTTCAGGACTCCAATCCACAAGACCTCCTCTTTATAGGTCTCTTTATTGTTCTGCTATCTTGGTCAGAAAACCCAAGGGTGGTTGAGGTTCAGTCATGCGTAAAGTTTTAAGGCTTGTGTCATGACAATCTATACAGGCCAACTCATTTGGCCTTCAAAGCAGACAAAAAATTGATTGCAGCCATCTGGATTGGTATTGTTGCTGATCTGTTGGGCGTTGCCTTTGGTTTGAGATCAAACTACAGAAACGCTGATTAATGGACTACCATTTTACCGTCAGTAGGCCTCAGTGTGCAGACAAGAGCTTAGATTGTTCTATACCTTTTTATTCTGGTTTCTGTTGGATGATATATATATATTTTTTTTTCAATAAAAGCACCCTATATCTTTTTATTTAGTCAATCAACTTACCAGGCTAAGCTAATTAGCTACCTGTTTTTGGCTAAACTAATTTTTTCCATCTTGGGAAGACTGCAAACACATGTATCTCCACAAATACCGCTTTAAACTTTGTTACAGGAGACTTTTTTTTTCTTTCAGTGACAAGGTTGTGGCTTTGAGCCAGTTCTCAAGTTACAGCTAACAAGTGGAGCGCTGCCTTTGATGTCACTTGCACGGCAGTATTGCTTTACAAGCTCATTTTGAAAGAGATTACTTAATTGGAGGAGGTTTTAAAGATAGCGGTAGCTTTGTAGGAAGTGCTACGTGAAACTGGTGGTCAGAAGTTCAACAGCTGTTTCAGGCTGAGGCAGCAAATACATTTGTCGCAAACAAGAAGAAAGGGAATCCCAATGTTCTAAGGTTCATTTGGCAATGTAACACCCAAAACATGGTTATTGAGCTCTTGATGACTCTTTGCCTTTCCTGGCAATGATTAGGCTTCCTCTCTGGATCACATTTCAAGCTGTCTATTTATAAGCTCATGGCAGAGGGTGAAAATGGATGTCATAGAAGCAAGCTGACAGAACATTACGTAGCTACAAAAATAGACAATTGGGGGTAAGAAAGGATATGTTCCACGATTTATTCAGCCCGACAACATACTGGTAAAAAAACAAAACTGAAGATGTCCATAAAATCCCCCTCTTATTAAGTAGACATATTTATTTGAATTTCATCCGCAGATGAAGGCTAGTGATGCTGAATTTACTGATAAAGATGTCCTGACCTGTAAAAATAATCTTATGGCTTAATGAATAGTGGTGTAATGCCACACAAAGATCTAAATATGCATGATTGGACTATAATCTGGAGGGCTCATTAACTAAATGTGAAGTGCATTATTTTAAATATAAGGAGGAAGGTTTTTATTGCATTTGCAACATTTTTTCAATCGCTACTCATGATCATAGGTGAGAGTTGAATCATAGATTGATTAGTGATGCAACGGTCTCTGTTCATCATGACTGAGCGCTGCAAAGTTTGCATCAATGCAGACACCGCCCCCTGAGACACTTGATTTTCTTCATTTAAGGCAGTAGTTTATTCCCAACCTATACTTTCAGCTGAGGACCTCATGGCTTCTGACAGAGGTGCCAACTGACATCTCACTTGTTTCATGCTTGGCTACAAACCACTGCAATGGCAGCTCAATGGGCACTGCAATGGCAGCTCAATGGGTCAAACAGGACCACATCATTTATAGTACAAGAAGCAGGAGATGAATCCAGAACACTCTCAAATGGAAATCTTTTCTCTTTGTCTAGATTTTTCACTCACAAGAGTGATGCACAGAACTGACGACTGAGTCTAACATTTAATCAAAAAGAAGGCTGCCCAGTTACTGAGAATACAAACCTACCAACTATACAGGAAGTGAATGGCCCAAGTTTAAACTCCATGCCAAATGTTGCTTTAAGCTGTTGGGACATGGACACTGGACTCATGGGAATTATCTGTGGTGCTTGGTACCAGCATGTTGAGTCCAATAAGTGAAGCTTCTGTGAATCAAAAGTCTTCAAATGTACTTATGTCCATGAAACTGTTTACATGTAAATCAGTCAAATCTGAATGCCACATCAACTACCGGTATATAAGGCCTTAAATATGTTCCTAAGATCTGAATTTTGTGTTAATGGATGTGGAGTTCCTCAGGGCTCTGTGTTGGGTCCAAAGTTGTTTATTTTGTAATTGAATGGTCTGGTTGATGTGTCAGGGATTTTGAAGTGTGTTTTTTGATGATATCACATATTTTGCTCGGGTGAAGATATTGAACGGACATTGGAGATGATACAGGCATAATTCGTAAAAATAAAAACTTGGTTGCATCTTAATAAATTATCATTAAATTTGGAAAAAACTAACTTCAGTACAGTACATGAAATTTAGTAATATAAATAAAAATTACCAAAGTCCCATTTGAAATTGACAGTATTGAAATTCATTGAGCAGAGCTCGGTCAGTGACGACCTCAGCCTCTCCGGTCAGCCTTACCGTTTTTTTTTTAACCGGAGGTGGCCTCTCGTGCTGCGGAGCATCGGAGCCAGGCTGAAGCAGATCCAGACCAGTGACGTCTTCATCCTCCCCGGTCAGTCTTGTCGTTTTTTGCCGGGGTTGGCCTCTCGTTCTGTGGGCTGCGGAGGTATACGGAGGAGCAGACGAGCAGGGTGACGTGAAGCGCGGAGGAGCAGCGCTGTTTGGTGCTCGTGAGGAGTCCGGCCGGAGTTTTCTTCGGATTTCATCGGCCTTGGATAATAATTTTATTCCGGATCACGCTGTTGCTCCCTTCTGACCTGAAACAGGCTAGGACCGTGCCTTTAATTTCAGGAAGATTTTCTGGCAGCTCACTCTGCTATTTGCTGCAAATTATCTGTTTCTACCTGTTGATTCTGGACCCAGCTTCTGTTTCCCATGGCCGCATCCATTCATCTTCACAGGGGGGCTGGAG
>JARVLU010000528.1:12133539-12146538 GCA_031762415.1 Simpsonichthys santanae | reverse complement strand
TGCCATTGAATATTTGAGTCAAAAACCTCACTGCCATCTCTCCAAGACATTTCCAAACCTCCACTGGTATGTCATCAAGTCATACAGACTTCGCCTTCAGCATTCTCGTCAGAGCTTTCCAAACTTCACCCTTACTAATTCTTCCCACTACCGGGTCCACAGCTTCTATGACATCTACTCTTCTTTCTCTTTCATTCTCTTCATTCATTAGCTCCTCAAAGTACTCCTTCCATCTTCCCACGCACACTCCTCACTTGTTATAACATTACCATTCCTATCTTCCTATAAGTTTAACCAGCTGAACATCCTTTCCAGCCTGATCCCTCTGCCTCACCAATTGGTACAAGTTCTTCTCACTCTCTTTAGTGTCCAACCTCTCATACAACTCATTATACACCTTCTGCTTTGTCTGTGCTACCTCCCTCTTTTCTCTATGTCACATCTCCTTATATTCCTGTCTCCTCTCTTCTGTCCTTTCACCGTCATATTTCTTCTTGGCTAATCTCTTTCTTTGAATGGCATCCTTCACTTCACTACTCCACCACCAGGTTTCATTATCTTTCTCTGTCCAGATGACACACCAAGTATCTTCCTACCAGTTTGTCTAATTACTGTTGCTGTAGTAACCCAGTTATCTGGAAGCTCTTTCTTACCACCTTAATATTTACAGTAACAACAAAAAAGGTTAAATTGTGTCATCTGTGCGAGTTTCTAATACATTATTTATGTTCGATTGACGTGACTCTGAATTTAATTAGTACTGTATACACTTTACAAACCAATGTTATATTATTTTAATATGTAGAGTTTAAAGTTTTCTCTTCTAATGTGAATTATTTCCAGCATCTCTTGGAAATGTAACAGTTTCTGTACACCACATTCTAATACAAAAGATCTTTTTTTTTTTTTTTGTTATAAGCAGGCATGCTAAACAACTCCAGCTGGTTTTAATTGTTTGTGCTTTGTAGATGAAGTCCTAGAATGTGTCTTTTTGTACATGACGTACCTTGTCTACAGTAATTTTATTCAAATGTAAACAATTAGTGAGAAGGTTATTTCAGAGCAATGTGCAGGTGTCCTCTTTACATTTCTGTAATGCTTTAAAACAACATGTTAAATGTTGGCTTCCGAGTCTGCACAGCAGCTAAAGAGAACAAACAATCAATCAAACAATCCATCTCATCCTGAGTCAACTAGAACTGGACATCCTTGAGCCTCCAGGCAGAATATGCACAATTTGACACAAAAATAATCATTTTCTAAAGAATCAGACACTTTAAGGGTATAATAAAGATAGATTTGTTTATTAAAAGAACACCAATAAAATTATTTTCAAGCTGTCTTTTTTTTAATTTTTATTCCACATATCGGATGAAGAAAGCAATGAAGATGCAGCCAATTAGGGACACGGCCGAGGCCGACAAGACCACTACGATTACACTTCCTGCTGCGTTCACCAGAGCCCCGAGCCCTGCACCCACGATGATCTGAGCCAGCTGGACCATACAGGTGAGAGCGGCACAGTCCATCCCCGTGCCCCGAGGCGCTTTATCGCCCGCTTGTAGCTTCGGTTGTTCCTGGAAGCACAGCAGGTGGGAATGATCATGTTTAGGGAGGAGGAAGAGGAGATAAAAATCTGCTCTCAGCAATTCTGTGTATCAGAGGTTTTCTGTAATCAAAATATGTGGGAAAAAACAATTGTAGCAGCAGAAAATATTAATAAAGCAACTCAAACAGACACGTTTTGATTTTTCACCACATCCAGGTCACCTGTTTTTTTTTTTTTTTTATGAAACACTAAGTGAGCAAGAAACATTTTCTTCTTCTTCTAACCATTATTTTTTAAAACAAATCTAACTGAGTGGTACACGACTGATCAAAATCCCAATTTCCAAACAACCCAAAATAAAGACATCCCACCAGTTTTTGCTTGCAAGGGAACAAATTAGTAAACAAAATGAAGGTGCTAAAATAAAATTTGATTTCCTGTAAACTAAATAAGCATGCAATTCAGATTGCTGCTTTATTGTTTGCATCCATGAGCCCAGAGCTCCCTGAAAACAGTAAATGGATATTCTCTTTGCAATTAAGTAAACCAATGTAAAACACGCTTTATACCAGAGATTCAATTAAGTTTTCACAAACTTAACAATTACTGACTAAACCATGTGTTTTACAGTTCCGAAGGGAAATAATATCCACTAATATATCTGGTGTGGCTTTAAATAAAAGTTTATATTGTATTAGAGGGTGTGCAGGAAAATTATTTAAATGTCTCCATTAGTTGATGGCATTTTACTTGCATCGCTTTCAGACTAGTTATATGTTATAGTAGCAAAAAAAAATGTTAAAACCATAAAACATTAAACACAGCTGCTTTGTTGCATATCAAATTTCTTCTAACTTTGAAAACTTCAAACAAAATTCTCATTTTAATATGTTTTAAAGCATCTTCCACGTAAGCCCTTTATCTGGACTCTGCCTTAAGCCTTTTCACAGGATTCATTAATGTATGAACATGTCTAAGATACAGTATTTGTTATGAGCAGATCAGTGTTCAGATTCCCTGAGTTTTTCTTGTCTGGAAAATATGAAAACCATTTTCCAAGTTTTCCCTGATTTTCAGTCACTTGAAACTCTTGTTTACATTTTTCTGCACTGTACAAAATGGATGTTGGTGAAATTTGCATTTTAAGAGCACAAAGAAAGTCATACGATGAGCAAACTTGAAGAAATTTGCTGTCGTGTTGTGCATCTATTAATAAATTAAACTAAATATGTTTTTGCTCTTTAAAGAAACAACCTGAGCTGAATCAAAATTAAGCATGTCTTCTTCTCCTAATTGAAAAACTCATCATCAGACAGTACCTCTTCTTCACGCTGATACTCTGCGATCAAGTTGAACGGGATGGTGTAGAGTGTGCTGGACATGATGCCAAACACGCTGCAGAGGATGAGTGTTGCAATGACGTTGGGAAAGAGGCCAATTAGGCTGGTTCCCAGGCCGAACATAAAGTAGCCCATAAAGTATAATCCCTTCAGGCCGATAAATGGAAGGAGGCAGCGCTGCACATCTGGAAACACACAAACACACATCTTAAGTAGTTACAATTATTTAGAAATGAAAATCTGCACGAGGTGCGCTGATTCCTGGTAGATGGAGGACTGTGATAACTACATCACTTTTATATTCCACATCATGCATTAAATTGGAGACATTTGATTGGATCATTTATCACTTATTTATGAGCAGTAGTGAGGGGAAAAAAAGTATTTTTTCAACATCAAGTATTTCAATAAAGCTAAATTTGTTGAGTGCAAGCCTTTAGTAATTGGTAGAATTATTTTTTGCATACATTAGCAGCTCTTCATGCACAATTCTACCTCATATCTGCCTTTCTCTTCAAGTACATAGAACAGTGCCCTCAGGGGACCATCATTAAGGCACAGCCTGTTAATGAGAGGCTGCAACCTGCGAACCCATTTCAAAAGGAAGGGAAATGCCGATTGCCCACTGTTATCTGTTTCACTTCGCAACACTGTTATGGCCGTCAGGTGTAAGGATGCTAATGGATGTTGACTGCATTTATATTGGCTGAAGAAAAAACACACACTCCCACTTTGTCAGCTAGACACATGAGTCACTTACATGAATAGAGCGCAGAAGACACAGCATTGATGCACAGCCCCCAGCAGCCAACTTCCACTCCTCGTTCATATGTGACATAAACAGTAGAGTTGTGGTCTGCATAAGGGTTTCCTTTATAAACAATCTGAAAAAGAGGCAGGAGAAACATGAAGAAAGATTTAAATAAATGCCAGTCTTCATAAGAGTGAGATACAGAGGCCTCGTCTACACTGTGTTTATATCTCTGTTTTGTTTTCACGTGATCTTCACAAAGATGCAGAAATGTCCACGCCGTGCCACTAGGAGGTGAGTATGAATGTCCATTTTAAGAACATCAAAAACACAGGAGGAGTTTTCTTAACTTGGCTAACATTTTCTTCTAACCTGGAGCAGGACTTCTACGTTTGTATGCTCTTTGTGGACTTCACGTCTGCCTTTAACACCATGATCCCCCAGACCATGATTGATAAACTACTCACACTAGGACTAAGCCTCTCCATTTGTAACTGGGTACTAGACTTCCCAACAAACAGATCCCAGTGAGTGAGGATCCACAACTTATCCTCCTCCACCATAACCCTCAGCACTGGCTCCCCTCAGGGCTGTGTGTTGAGCCCCCTCATGTTCACTCTGCTCACATGACTGCACACCTACCCATCCAGGCTGTCACATAGTAAAGTTACAGACAATACAGTGGTGATTGGATGCATCAGAAACAACGATGAGTCCAGCTACTAGTAGGAGGTGGAACACCTGGAGAGCTGGTGCAGGAAGCACAACCTTCACTTTCAGTTCAGTTTCGTTCCATCACATGTACAACGTGTGATGAGAATGACAATAAAGAACCTCGACTTAACTTGTGTCAGGATGTTATTAGATGTTGACTGTAGTGCAAGGTGCTGTGATTGTTGGAAACTTAATTGGTGACTCAAAATTTGTAGAAAATGCACAGATTGTTTATTAAATTTCACTGATTTATGAGTGTTTGTGACTAGTGAGTTGTACGGCTGCACTTTGAGAGAACAGTTATTCAAAATCATGGCTCGTTTTCATGTAAACAACTTCCAAAATGGCATTCTTGGTCATGAACTGTATACCTGCTTCAGCTCATTTTGTTGGTGGCCACCCTCATATTTATGATTTAATCTGCTGGAGGTGCACTTTTCAAATAAGGACAGGTAGGTTTGGACCATTTTTAACAACTATTATTGATCACTAGAGTGGATTTTGGAACTGGTCATTTGCCTCAGAGGAGGTCTGTCTTTTCGGTGTAAAAGCACATCTGCAGTGTTGTTCAGAACACATACCATACAGATCACAATTACACAGAGTCAAATAGGGAATAATGAAGTGTACAGTAAAATAATATTGTATAATGTATACAATACTGTAATGCATCAGGAAGCAGATCAATAATAAATACATTTCTTTCACATTGAGAAAAATATTGACAGACAAGATTTTTGAACGTACTAAAACTCAAGCGACAGGATTGTGTACCTCTGCCACACCCATGTCAAGTTTGAGAATCACAGTAAATCCAGGGTCAAAAGTCCATTTGTCTCAAAGTCCATTTGTCTACTAGCTGCTGTCCAATGAGATATTCCATTCAATAATGGACAAATTGTGTAGTCCTTTTGTGCATGTGCAAGTGAGATCATGTTTGTGTAATTGGAAATAAAAATCCTGTTTGACAACTTCCACACTAAAACCAGTAAAAACAGTACATGTCAGTGCTGCTGTATTTCTGGTTGGTTTCTTCGTTTGCAACATCTACTAGTAATTAAGTATATTCAAGATATTTTGGCAGACAAATGGAAATATGCTGTTTTGAAATATATAATGCTGATATTCCAGTGTTTTTTTGTCTAGATGAGTGTTGCAGTGATGCAACATATTTCTCATTCATTTGTAGTTGTGTCTCTAAATCCATATCTGAAAAAGAGACGGTTAAGAAGGTCATTTTGCCGTCTGAATTTATAATGTACAGTTCAGTGTACAATAATATCTAAGTTTTGGAAATAACGATAATATTGAGTATCAATGGAATATAAAAATATTACATTCTTGTAAAAACAAAGTAATGAGTTTCTATTTTTTTAAGGCCAGATGAGCTGGTAAAAACATCTTTGTTGTTGTTCTGGTTTCTATAGAATAATGCAGTGTGGGTGTGCACAAAGTAGTCTGGTCTGAGTGTAGACCCACTAAAACATGTGTTTTTAAAATGCATCTCTTTGGAGTGCATCTATTTTTTGTAACTAAAAGCTCAGTTTTTGTGCAAATGAAAGGGGTACAGGTAGAATAATATCTTCATCCATCCATTATCTTTACCAGCTTCTTCCTTTTTGGGTCGCAATGTTCACTGGTGCCCATATCCACTCTGTGAGAGGCGGGTGACACCCTGGACAGGTATCCAGTCCATCACAGGGGCACAAAGAGACAAACAACCATTCACTCTCTCACACCTAGGGACAATTTAGAGCAGGGACACTCACTGTGCGGCTCCCGAGCCACATGCGGCTCGACATGTTTTATAGGTGGCTCTCCTGATTTGGTAACTCTAAATTTTAGAGTTACCAATCAGCCTAACATGTATGTTTTGGGTCTGTCAGAGGAAACTGGAATATCAGAGGAAAAAAATGCATGCACGGAAAGAATATGCAAACTCCACCCAGAACGGCTCCCAGCTGGGATTTGAACTGGGGCGAACTGCTCGCTGAGAGACACCAGCTCTACCAACTGTGCCACCATGACAGAACAATACATCAGTATTTAAAAAAAATATTCATTGTTGAGTAGTCTGGGCCTCAGAATGCAGAATACCACCTCTTGTGTTTGTTTTATTTCTTTTAAAACAATGGCAGCCACAGAACTTACTCCTGATAAAAACACCTACAACTGGAGAAAATCAAAAGCAGTGAATCTGTGGTTGATGAACAGAGGGGGTAACTACAGTCACAGCATGACATGGATCCTTTAATGAGCATGTTCACTTTGACGCCTCAAAGCATTTATCAGTATTATATGTCAGACAAGGACAGAACTACTGTCCCCAACATCAGACAAGTGTCATTAAACTGGAATAAATCAAAACATCACAACGTTCTGTTCTTCACCTCACCATCAATTTATTTTTCTCCCTTTGTCACCTTGGCTCATCTGACACGAGACATATTTACAGCTTCATTTCATTAATGTGTAATTGAGTGGATGCTTTAACAGCAAACTGTGAAAACGAGTGGCATCTACCGGAGCCTCCGGTACAAATTTAAACCAATACAAAGCGGGCAGGAGTGCTTAATTAATTATAACAAGCTTTCTATTATACAAACTTCTTGTTTATTCATTTCCCATCCCTGTTCAGAGACCTGGGAGCGGGTGTCAAAGCAGATCCCTGTAGGCAAACAAAGTTCTTGGATGCAAAGTAGCTCAACATACAGGAAGAAAAATGTGTTTTAGAGAAGATGCTAATATGACCCAAACAGGCTCAAGATGAGATTTAAACCTTGTTTTTGTGACGAGACGGTGCTAAAAACATCAACACTACTCTGCAGTCTTTCAAATAAAAAAGGATTCAGGAATGAAGAAGTGAATATGCACTGAGTTTTTCACAATCTTCAGTCAAATCTGGCTTCGTAGTAACGACCAGTAGAGCTGTTCTTGATGGTCCTGAGTCGCAGATCTTAAACCAGCACAAAGAACAGTGAACAACCAGGCAGCTGAGATGTCCTTCAATGTGCAATCAAACTCAGAAATTAAAGCCACTAAATATTTACCATCAATGACCTTGTGATGCCCCAAAATCATAAGTATTTGTGAGTTCCTCATTTGCAGGGATTGACAGATACAAACTTTGATATACTGTAATTTATGCTCAGATTACAAACCTGTCCTGTGCACTGACACAATGTAAGTTTACTGGAGTGGGAAGGAGACAGTCTGGATGTAATCTGTCCCAGTTGTGTATCCTCTAATCCCAGCTGTTCTCAAATATGACATCAGGTGAAAACTGAGGTACGTGTGGGTTGAGATCATCAGCTTTTATGTACCTTGTGTCAGGTCAGACTAAATCCACAAAGCATCCCCGATTTTCCAAAAAATTAAGTCTGGTCCTGTGCGGATTAAAAAAAAAAAATAAAAATAAAAAAAAATGTAGAACCCGTCCAGAGGACCAGATTTAACTTTTTGCTACCTGGATTATTGAACATGCATCAGGACATTCCTGACTTTAATTTTCCTCCTAATTGAGTTTTTATTATTATTATTATTTTTTATGTTCACTGGGTTTTCACTTCTGGATTAGTAAGACACACAAACCTGCAAGTTTGAATATGTATTTGTTCTCCATTATTACAGAAACTACATTATGAAGCGTTGGAGTTCAGTTCCAGATGTTTAACATGACTCTGAGACATTTTGGCAAAGCTCTCGCAAGAGCACCATCTCCATCTTCTACGTCTTATACTTCTACATTGGATTGCAGATGGAACAGGTCCAGGAGAGAAACCCAGACATCCCTCTACCCAGCAAAGCTCTCTTAATCCTCCTGGGGAACCTGAGATGTTTACAGGCCAGATAAGATTTACAACCCGTCCAGCAATTTTGGGGTCTGCCCCAGGGCTTCTTCTCATGGGACACACCCAGAAAACCTTCAAAAGTAGGCATCCAGGAGGCCCAGATGCCCAAACCACCTCAACTGACTCTTCAGTGAGAAGGAGCAGTGGCTGTACTCCGAGCTCCCCCAGACGACGGAGCTCCTCATTCTATCTTTAAGGCAGAGCCTGGAATTGTTTTAGGGGTTTTGTTCTGACGGTCATAATCCAAACCTCATGACCTGCACTTGACTTTACAATTCTCCTGCTGACATTCAAATGCATTAACGGCCTCGCATCCTCATACACCTCCGACCTTCTTCATCCTTGTGCTCCTTCTCGGGCTTTGAGATCATCAGACCAGCTGCTTTTGGTTGTACCAAAACCCAGGCTGAAGCTCAGAGGAGATCGAACCTTTTCAGTCATGGGCCCTAAACTCTGGAGCAATCTGCCCATCAACATTTGACAGGCCACCTCATTCTCCATTTTTAAAACTCCCCTGAAAACTCATCTGTACTCATTGACGCTTAGGGTGATCGGATTTAGATTAAGTTTTTATTGATTCTGATTGTGTTTATACTTTTTGTTTTATTCCTATCTAACACATGGTCATCTGATCTGATTTAATATTTTATTGTTTCTAATTATGTTTTGTGTTTTATATATTTTTTTTCCATGTGTTGTAAACATATCTTGTTACTTTTTATTTGACGCTGTGATCTTTTTGTTAAGCACTTTGGTAACAGTTTCTGTTTTAAATGTGCTAAATAAATCAATCTGACTTGACCTTACATGAGGGTTGAAACACAGACAGACCAGTAAATCGAGAGCTTGGAACACATTTTGGAGATTGTCTTGCGAATGCTTCAGTAACTTGCGACAAACGGGCGCAGCTCTGTGATACAGACTTAATGGGCAGCCGATGTGTTGTTCACAGAAATAACCCAGCAATACTCAGTCTGTGCACAACACAAGTGGGGTATGAGATCATTAATACAACCCACCAAAGAGTCTGCCTCTGAGAAAGTCCTAAGCTCCTCTAATACTTGCTTCAGGCTTTTGCTTCTAAATAAAATCTGCATGTTTGATGAAAACGACCCCTGATAATCTAACAATGCACCACACATAAAGTAGTTCTAAGTAGTTCTCGGTCCTTTGAGATCATTTAATCAAGTTTTCATTTTATTTTTTACATACTGTGTGAAATGAATTTATATTCAGTGTTCTGAACTTGCTTTACGTGGAATCGAAAAAAAATATACGTGCATATATTTAAATAAAAACTTTAACATTATGATTTTTCCACGTTTTCTCAAACCTCCTGGAGAAATGCTAATACGATCATTAGTTAGGCATATCTTGTGCGAATAATGTGAACATGAACATTAAATCAGTTTTCCCATTTTCTATGATTATTCTCCTAAATGGCTCAGTGGTCAGTGTAAAATAATTTTTCAGTTTCTTTCTTCATCACGTATGCTGCTTCACGTCTCCTGGTTTATTTTTTCTATTTTTTAGAGTAAAACAGAATTTCATTAAAAGCTGAACAAAGCAATTTGAGCCTCCTCTAAAAGTTTGAAGCAGGCAACATCATAATGGAGGATTTGTCATCATGTAGCAATATAAAAAAACAAAGATCTCAAGTTCTGTGTTAAAAAATGTGGATTTAAACTTGAACATGGACTCAAAGTTGTTGTCAGTCCTGTGATATGGCCAGTACCAAATATTAACTCAACTTCCAAACGTAGATTGTTGTCCTTAAAAAAAAAAAGTCCTTACCTAACATGCAGTTTCACTTTAAAGAACAATGTCAAATAAGTTCCCTCTGGGTGAAATTATTTTGTCTGGGGAAGTCAATATGTGACAGGTAGTTCAGAAACTGAAATAAGCTTCCCGGCTTTGAGTTATTTCAGGATGATAGACTTCTAAATGTGTTGTATTGTTTTAGATTTACTTATAAATACCTTAAAACATTTTATTTTTTAAAGAATGGCCAGTTTTGTTGAAATTTTGAATTTAAAATTGGCTTAATTTGACATAACAGGAGCTGTATTAACAATACGTTGGCTTATAGTGGGTGTAGAAACTCAGGAAATCAATTGTTTTACCAAGTTTAGATTTATGTTTTAGATCTGTATATTTAATGTGAAAATAAGTGTCTCATTATTTTGTCGAACCTTATTAAGATAATCTAGTGACTGGGGTTTTCTAAAGTAAAGGTTAGCCTTTCTTTTTAAATCCAAGATAACTTTGCTGAAAATTCAAAAGTAAATGTAAAAATACTGCAGAACAGTTTGAGTGAATATGACTGTTTTATTATTGAGTTTATTTTATTAATTTGCCAATTCAAAAAAAAAATGTTTCACATCATTTTTGATTGGTCTTTTATAAATTATCCTTCTTTTTCAAGCATGTTTAAAAAAATTGTTTGAAAAATAAAAAATATATTTCTACATACCGGTAAATGAGTGACATTTTTCAAATCTCATTTGTTTTGACTAGAAAACTCTAAGAAATAAATAGATTGTGACTGCATTAATAACAATTAAATTATTATTATTGATTCATTTCATTGCTTTGTTTAAATTTACTTCATCATTATATAGAAATGAGTACATTAGCAGTATGTGGTTATCAGTCATAAGTTGGTTTGTTGGACGCTGAGTACAGTAATTCCTTGCTACTTCATGGTTCGTTTATCGCGGACTCACTCTATCACAGTTTTTCACGGTATGGACATGATACACAATTGATTGATTGATGGATGAGCTGCACAATTAGAATGGAATTTCTATTTAAAATAAATTATTTAAAATTATTCAGCACCTGCTGCACCTGTGCACAGCTGCAGGATAAACTTCCTCCTGCTGTGTGTCAGATCTCTGCTTTGCAGCAAAGAAGTGGGCGTGGCCAAGAGCGCTGCATGTGGCAGAGAGCAGAGATCATGACATGCTGTGCTCTTTTAGAGCGTTTAGAGTTTAGAAAATTGTTAGGGACATTGCAAGAGTGTGGGAAGGGTTTAAAACGCCTTAATATATACCTGTATATAAATACTAAAATAAATTACTACTCACTACTACTATTTGT
This sequence comes from Simpsonichthys santanae, assembly GCA_031762415.1. Taxonomy (NCBI): domain Eukaryota; kingdom Metazoa; phylum Chordata; class Actinopteri; order Cyprinodontiformes; family Rivulidae; genus Simpsonichthys; species Simpsonichthys santanae. The sequence continues at coordinate 12,135,231 of JARVLU010000528.1, read as the reverse complement.
GTACATAATTTTGTTCCATCTCATGAACCACATGAGATGGGAATGAAAAAAAGTTTTGTTGACTTGAACTTGGACTACTGTACAGTATTCCTACTTTGCAGTTTTTCACTTATCGAGGGGAGCATGATCCTCAAACCCCAACGATAAACGAGGGACTGTTGTATTTATGTGTTTTTGTAAGCTGCATAAAATGAAGCTCAGATTCTAACAGACCTGTCCCATGAAATCAGTAAAGAAGAGCATGTTGCAGAGGAAAGCTGTCCATCCCAGCAGATGGCTGATGCACAGGCAGCGGTAGTGGCTTGGCATGTTGACGATAGCTTTCATCAGAGACCTGAACGTCATCTTCTTCTGATCCTGTACATACACAAAAACACACACATATACAAATAATTAATAAGACTCTACAAAGTGAAACTCTTCGATTCGGTCAGTATTTGTAATCTACTTTTGTTAGACTTGTCAATCTTCTCTTACCATGTCCACAGATTAATGGAATTTAAAATGATTTTTGACGTCAAAAAGACCACATTTAGATTTATTTTGGGGTTTCATGACAAAGAGCTAAGGCATCAGACCCAAACAATGCGATGACTAATGACCGTCTGGAAAAAGCTCTGCAGCAATCAGTCACATCACTCAAAAGCTGACTTGTTGAACAGCTGCAAATATTTCCTTTTGAATCTGTTGTTTTCTTTTGTAGCTCAACATCGCTGGTAAAAATCCTGATTATACAATGTTTAGATACGAAAGCTGAAGCCAAGTCAGTTGAAACAATAAAACCAAGGCAGGTTCTAGATGTGTTCTTTGTTCCGTGTGTTTCAGTTCTGGCAGACCGAGCTCCACAGTAACAGGCACCTGGTGCCATTGTTGTGGCTGACTGCTGTGCAGAATAAAGATCACAAATGGGATTCCTAGAAAACGACAACAAGACAACAGTTTTCAGAGCAACACGGAGTCTTCTAAGGAAGGTTTTGAGAAGATATCAAATGACGCTCATTCCATTTGAACAGTGTCCTTCAAAACATTGAAACCCGCTTAAAAAAACCTTTTTTTTTTGTTTGTTTTTAAAGCAGCTACGCACCTCCTTGTTTGGCTGCTTGGCGCTGGACGTCACTGAGTTGGCTTCTCCTAGAGCAGAGAAAGATCTAGGCCTGATGTCTCCAACAGATGTTGGGATGACGGGAGATACGGATTCCTTACGCAGAGCTCCATAGCCGTTGCTGTGCGAGCTTATCAGGGGGAGGGCACTGGAAGAGCAGGGGTCAGACACAGATGGGTCCTTGCCCAGAGGCTTCTCTGGAATGCTGAAGAGGTGCACAGTGAGGAAGATGCCCCAAGTGAGTGCTGAGAAAAAGTAGATGACTTGGTACTCTGAGCCCAACAGTCGGCCCAACACCGAGTGGCCCCAGTCCATCGCGCCCACCAGGTAACCACAAGCTCCACCCAGACCTGGAAAACACACAGGTAGAAATAAGCCGACTGTGGATCCGGGTAATCCTGCACTTGATTTTTTTTTAGATAAGTGACACAAAAACCTGAGGGTTGACTCCTCAGTTGTTATGCTGGCAATATATATTGGTATACAGGTGGTCACCGACTTACGGCGCCATCGACCTACGGCGCTCCGTACTTACGGCGCCGCTCCCAGTGACGTCATCGCGCCGTTCGTTGCCTTTTTTATGCAGCATT
>JARVLU010000528.1:12078329-12095310 GCA_031762415.1 Simpsonichthys santanae | reverse complement strand
GCAGCTGTTGTTTTTACATTGAAAAAAACGTGTTTAAAAAGACGTAGCGGCTGCCATGTGCTTTCGGTTTCGAGTTATGGCCGAAAATCCAGACTTACGGTGCCATGTGCGTTCGGCTCCAACTTACGGCAGAATCAAGTTGCGAACGGTCCTTAAGTCCGGAACCCGTTCGTAAGTCGAGGACTACCTGTACTTGAAAATTCATGTAGTTCTTTTTTTCCTGTCTGCGCCAACTTCATGCGGCCCCTCCTTCTCCCACACTGAATACAAACACAGCCCCTCGTGTTACTTCACACACGCTTACTAACGTCATGAAGATGGTGCAGCTGAAGAGGATTATTATTCAATGTGTAAATACAGTAGTTTGTTTTTTAGACACTTATTTTGTACAGTTACAGCTGTTTGTTAATAAATGTGCCTGTTTGACAACTGGGACAAAACTTTGACTCTGAAATATACTTTTGTTATTATTTTATGGGGGGTGGGGGGGGGGGGGGATCAATACATATCGTATATTGCGATTTATCTTAAAAATATAGAGATATTAATTTTGGTCTATATCGCTCAGGCCTAGTTGAAAATCTTCCTCAATTTATGTCTCAGTTGTCATTAAAAGGTGATGGTGGGTCCCAAAGCCAGACCAGTTAAGAACCACTGTTAATCTAGAGTAACTTCCAGTCCTCTTCAGTGACATGCTAACGAATTCTCAGACCACAGTCAAAAGAGAAATTTTTTATTTTTACAGCAGCAACACGTCTGTAGCACATGATGAACAGAGTTGTTGCATAATAGTGCTGCCAAAATTACAGCTCAACCATCCAGTTTAACTTGCAGTGGGTCTGATGAAGCTGAATTCTGACAGTCATCACAGCAGAGCAGCAGCTTGGCGATACAGTGTGTCCATAAATCAATATTTAGAAGTAATCCACTCGTTTGCTCCACCATGTTGAAACCAGTAGCAGCAAAATGTGCAAAAGACGAACGCTTTACTCAGAATTTTATCTGTCAAAAAAATAAAAAAAAATAAAGATAAAGCTTGATAAACCACCAGGGCCAAAAGGCTGGAACAATGAGCTTCTAGGACATTACACAGCTAGAATTAATAGATGTCTTGTCTTGCCCCACAAACACACACACACACATGATTCAATGTAAAACAGCAATTCTGATCACGCATCACTGAGCTGAATTTGTATGTGAGCAGGCATTCATTACAAACGCAGTATGATGCACATATTTTCCACATTAAAACCACTTCACATTATGAACTTCATAAAAAGGAAGGTCAGCAGCAGAAGTGTTGTCCTTAATGTGTCTGTTACATCCCAGAAGCAAATGTCTACCACCTCCTATAGTCACGTCACCTTCTACTTCCCTCCTTCACAGCCTGCAGGTGAAGTTTAAATCACAGCACCAGCAAATGTCAAAAATTAGTCTCTGCTCTGACACTATCACAGCTTTGACATCCCTGGTGGAATTTTCAGTTGACATTATAAAAAAAAGCTAAGTGAGGTGATGACCTGATTTTTAAAAAGGCATAAATTTAAAGATGTAACATTTTGTTCACTTTAAGCAAGGCTTACATTTTATTTTCCATTTTTTGCACTTTCAAAGTAACAAAAAGAAAAGGGAATATTTATTTTTTCTTTTTAGAATAGCTACAAAGGAAAAAGTACCTTAAGCAAAAGCTTTGGCATTTTATATTTACATTACTTAGCAAGTCCAACTTTGGCGAGTATTATAGGAGTCTCTTTATTCTGGTTTCAGGGAGTTTTTCCACATCTTTTCTTCAGACATAATCCTGGTCCTGTGAGATTTAAGAGAGCTGCATGCATAGTTATTTGAGGACAATTTACTGATTTTGTTTGCCAGTCATAGATGAGAGACGTTGCCGTTTCTGCTCATGTCTGTGTTTGTGCATGAGGGTTCAATGCGTTAGCAAAATATCTCATGAGATTTTATAGAACTTGCAGAAAGAAATTTAGGTTGTACATCTACAACTGACTAGCTTTAGGAGACAATCCCATTCCAGATGAGAACAGCAGGTAATTGGCAATATTAAAGACAACATTAGCTATAGCTTAGCCAGTTTTATAGATACTGAGCCAAAATGTGTGGTAGTCAATAAGCGACACTCAACACTTTCTTTGATCACCAACATCTGGTGAGACTGCATGAATTTGATCATAACTTCATTTTTAACTCCAGCTCTTCTTAACACAAGATGATGGCAAAATGATCTGTGATTTGTCAAAAAAATAAATAAAAAATTGGCTTTGTTTGATAGTGAATGTAAAGGTCATGACAAACCTTAAATTGATGCCTCTTCAGAAGTCATTGTCTTATTTCTCAAATATAAACACTTTATTTTGTAAAATATCAAACTTATAACGTGCACCTCTGAACTATTTTGATTCAGTTTATTTAAAATGGAGATCTGATCTTCTCCAGTACAGCTCTTATAGAAATCTTATTACTACGAAGCCTGCAGAACCTGAACTCATTTGTCATTATGGTGAACACTGAAGGGCTGTGGTAGCTTGGTGGTCAGTGCCAAATTCTCATAATCCTGAGGCTTTCTGGTTTGAGCCCAGGCTGCGTCACAAAAGTTAGCATAAAATATTTGCAAAGTCTTCTGGGTGAGTTTACTCACTGTGGCTACTCCTAAAGGAGAGAGCAGCCAAAGAGAAGAAAAAAACAAGTTCAAAAGTCAGAATTTGTCTTGTTCTTCTTAGTGCTTTGTAACTACGTGTTGAAGTTACCAGTCTTTCTCATTCACTGTGACGATGAAGGTCATTTTCTAGGGATCGTCATTTCTTTCATAGATGGTGGAATGTTTGTTTACAGAATTTGTTGTCAGGAACCACAAGCATTTTTCTCTCTATGAGTCAAAAGCCCCTTTGACACCAACCTAAAAATAATGAGTTGCTGCAGATGGGTTCAGAATGCACCTCACATTCAGCTGTTCATTTGGAAACTTAATGGCGAGAGTGGCATACAGCCTTGTGACCTACCATACCATGAATCTTAAGAGTTACTGTTTCTACAATGTGGAGGTGATAAAGGAACATCTGGGTGTTCACATTAGACTACAACTGTAAATTAAACGTGGAAGCCATGAAGGGCTGAGCTTCATAAGGAAGCTTATGTTGTTCCACATTTGCAGCAAGACGTTGAATGACTTTTTAAAGTTTGTCTTGGAGAAACTGACTTTATTAGCAAGAGTCTGTTGAGAAAACAGTATCTGAGGCAAACAAGCCTAACAATGTGATAAAACAAAGATGTATCGGAGCTGGAGACTTTTACCCCCTTGAGAACACAGGTGGGCAACGGAAATGTGCAGACTTTCTAATCCATATTTTATACATTACACATCTGTAAAAAAAATCACAGTCTGCTTTACTTTGAAGGCAATGTGTAGCTAAAGTATGTTGTCAGATTGATAGCTTTGTGCAAAAATACTCCTGAACAAACTTGTCAAAAGACCCTTTCAAGGCTTTTTTTTTTTTTTTTTTTTTTTTCAAAATTAACTTGTAAAAGTCAGACTGGTTGTTTAAATATAACTGGTTTTTTTATTATATTAAACATACTGCCTGTAAAATAGTTTCTGTCAGAAGCTTCCATACACTTACTGTGAGCAGGAATATCCTTTTTATTTTGGGCTTTTAATGATTGATTCCAACCTCTAGTTCACTGTGGTTAATGGTTAAACAAATTCAAGATTAGGGTGCTCAAACTTAAATTTATTTGGGATTTACTTTGGTGCACGCAGCCTCAAAATTACAAATAGCTCATTCTTTGTCTGGTCGTAACATAAAACCTTTCTCAAAAAGACTTTTGACTTGTCCATCTGTGCGGCTGCAATTTTCAGCCGAGCTTGAAAGGTAAGACTTTTAAAACAGAGGCTAACTTCTTGGTTGGCATCCATCGTGAGGAAAAACCCACTTCTAGGCCTGTCACAATAACAAATTTTGCTGGACGATTAATTGTCTCAGAAATTATTGCGATAAACGATACTATTGTTTGAAATTTAACAATAAGTAATTGTCAAATTTTGGAAGAAATTCTGATTTGTTTGGAGTGTAGTACCTTTTCTGACCACCTGATGGCAGTATAAGACTGAACCAAAGGATGGATAGTTGTGCAGTGTGTCTCTTTTAGAAAAATGGGAAAGAGTGCTCTTGATGTGACATAGACTGACATGGTGACATGGCGGACGCTTGGTGATTTGAACTCTTTAGCATAGCGTTTTTCACACAAAGCTTTTAATAAAAATTAAAAAAAAAATCAGTAAACAAGTTCTCAGCTTCTTTTTGCAGAGAAAAACTACTTTTTACACAAAGCCACGGGTTTCAACCGTGAATTTTGGAGCTTCGACAAGACAGAGGAGGTTTATTCCCGAGGTCGGCCTGTTGGCTAAGCTTCTATGCTTAGCTGCTTTTAACGATCCAAAAATGTGATTTTGGACGGTTAAAACAGAAGAGAAAAGAAAAAGGGAGGGGTCAGTGTAGAGCACCGGCGTTGAGCTGTGTCTTCAGTAGAAAGAGAGAGACACAAAGAAACGATAAAGCTGGTAAATGAAAATGAGGTTGGTCATTCTCATTCATCATGCGATTAACTGATTTATTGTTTATCGCAACAGGCCTTGGAATAGCATCTTATTTTTTGTGCCTGGACTTATACTTACCTTCTTTTACTGTAGTTGTTTCTTATTTTCACTTCTTACTACTTTCATTAACAAGGTACTACAAAATAATTGATCAGTCGTTCATTTTATTACAAATGATAACTTTAAATGAGCGTCCTGTACTATTGGCGGTATCAAAGTTATGACCATATGTTAGCACGCCACAGTTTATTTGTGCCAACAAATGTGTGATGCTGCAGCAAAGAGAAAGCTTGAAAAATACATTAAACAAGCAGTCAAATTTTCTCTTCAAAGGCCTCCAAGGAAAGGCCTGTGATGTACAGTAAAATACTAATGGGATGAAAATATAAGAATAGCCTTCGTGGCAAAGAGTCAAAAACGAATTAAAATAAGAGCCATGGGAATCAGTTAAAGAGCCAACAGACTACTAAAACTCCACAAATAACAAGATGCGTCTTATCTCTAGAGTAAACACAACCCGCATCCCACATTACCCTACTTAACCTGATTTAAGTTTAATTTAATTCTCTAAGGCAGCAAACATTGGCCAAAAACTTGCTGGGAAATAAATAAATAAATAAAAGCCAGTACAGCGTGTTTCCATACACTTTAAAAAAGCAGTCAAACATGTGACACACTTCACTTCTCAGCCAGAGAAAGCAAATGTTTGACATCTCCTGGGACTGGAGCAGCTAATAAAGAATATAAAATGTTAAACATCGGAGTTGAACCACGTCTTATCACCTGAATGACTGCAGTTTGTTCCATTTATGCACAAAGAACAGCAGCAGAATGACAGGCTTTACAAACTGTGCCTTGTCTCAAATTTACCTGACAGAATTGTGCACAAAATGAACACGAAGCAGCGCCATGTGTTTCTGTCAAAGATAATTTTGGGAAAGCTGACAATACTGTTTCTCTGGCTGCTTTCATCTTAAATCAACAGAATGTGTGAGAAATGCATGAGAGTCAATGTTTTAAAAAAAAAAAATTATTGAGTCAGTGAGTCACGGGGACTCGTTTACAAGAGGTACCTGTTTTAGACAGGCAACATAAAATATAGACAACAGTAAACAACAGTAAAATGCAATTAACATAAAAAGTAGTGTTATAAAACAATAAATCAAGGTGCCACATAAAACAAGGTAAAATACTAAAAACAAGAATGTAAAACAAAAAGCATACTTAATATCTTTAAAAATAAGTATATGTTCAGCTCTTATGTTGGCTACAGTTTGGTGACACTAGTTGAACATATACAGTATTGTACTTATTTTATATTGATGAGAAAACAGGAGTCCTTACCATGCTAGCATCGATGACCTGTCCTCTCCCTGACTTTGTCCTCTCCAGCAGTGCTAAGACTATTCCCAGAGCGCAAGTGAGACCACCACCGGCAAAGTCTGCCAAAAGATTCAGTGGAGCGTAGGGCTTTTCTCTGCTGCGGCCCAGTCGGGATAAAAGGCCTGTGTTGAAAGTAAAACAAATGCAAAGAAGAAAAAGCAGACCAATAAAATATTACCTTATTTAATTTACAGACTAAACAATAAAACTGTAAGGTTTATGGATTTGCAACAAACAAGAGTGGAAGGCATGAAAGTGAACAAAACCACTTTGAAGCTTTAATTTAGTTTGATACATTTGTTGCTTACTATAATTTTCGCTGTATAAGTTGCATATTTTTACATAAATATACAAGTCCTGCGATTTATACAGTGCAGCAACATATTTATGTTTTCCCCCATATTTATAACCCAATTTTTGGCTGAGATCTGACAATTTCATTCAATCTGACATGGAAAATATTAAACACTACCATTTTAGCTGCTAGAGAGCCGTCGACTAATATGGAAAGTCAAGCGTCTCATTAATATGTAAAAGTGGCTTTAATAAGACACTTGGCTTGCCATACCAAGCCACCTTTGTCTCGCTCCAGAACTCCAGGAGAAAACGTCCAATCAGCTGCTTTTCACTGTGCCGCACAGACGAAATGCAGCTGATTTGACCATTAAAGTGCATTTATTAAGGAAAAGGTCAACTGACACACACCTTTATTATGATGTCGAGCAAACAAATACTTGTTTTTAGGTGGTTATCGTGGTAAATTTCAAAGAAATGCACAGCGAGCCCTCCTTCTGCGCATTCCCGCAGCCGCCGATTGGCTTTTGAAATGCAGCTGATTTGACCATTAAAGTGCATTTATTAAGCAAAAGTTAAACTGAGATGCCTTTGCTAGAAGTTTGAGCAAACAAATAATTGTTCTTAAGTGTTAATCTTGTTAAATTATTGCTGAAGTCCTCCCGTGCACGCTCTTGCGGCCGCCATTTTGCAGCCAATCGACTTTTGGCACAACACCGGCCCATGTATTCGGGTGGTCAGCGGTGACGCATAATAGATGCAACTTATACAGCAAAGCAACATATTTATGTTTTTTCCCCACTTTATTAGACATATTTGGACCGATGCAACTTATACGGCAGTGCAACGTGTACGGCGGCAAGTACGGTACATTGTTAAACCAGGACTTCTGCAGGACTTTTTCCTTGTTTTTGCAACAGTTATCACAAAGACATTGGAAAGGACACTGAACAAGGAGGACTCTGAGGTTGCAGAAAGACTTGTACACCGGTGCTGCTTGAGGTGCCAATTACAGAGACTATGTAGGAGGTTTAACAGGCTTACATCGTTAAATACATCCTTTAAAAAACAACTAGCATAATTATTTTATTAACTCATATGCTGCTTAATTAGCCCTTAGATCTAACAGATAAACATGTTTTGTGTGTTTTGTCTCAAAACTGAATCCCACTCAAAGTATTTGGCCACTAACATCAAAGTGTTACTACCTAAATTACCTGAAAAGGACATTTTTCTGCCGATTGAACAGGAGTTTGAAAATAGCACTTCATTTTGAAATCGCAGTCCTTTAATGCCCTTTCAGGCATGAACAGATTCATTTAATGTGCTGCCAACTATAGACTAGACAGACAGAAGAGCAGAGAGCTTGTCATGTCTGAAAGGTGGTGCTCTCACAGTCCAGTACAGAGAAAATATTAAAAGGTTATTTTAGTGCCCAAAAAAGACAAACTGGTCAATTCTACGAAGTCAAACTGATGAATTGTCACAAACTTATACTAGTTAGATTTATTGTTATGAAAGGTACATTTACAATGTTTCAACAGCGAAGGGATGTTGACTATGAAGTCTATAATTTTATAGTTCATTGGAGCAATACTTCAAATACATGTATGTGATGTTTCAGTACCATGTGTTTTTTTTTTTTTTTATTGAAGTGCTTTAGTATTATTTAATCCCTATAGATTCAGGAAAAATAAATGACAAACATGTCTATTCTGATTCAAAAACAGCTATAACCAATACAATGACATTGGAGTTGAAGAAAAAGCTTTAATCACAGTTTTAATAAGACTGAACGGGTTGGGAGAGGATTTGTGCAAATTTATTTATTTTTCCTGAATTCAGACTTTCTCTGAATTTTGAGATTAAAATCAGAACTGAGGAAAAATTAAATGGCACCTTGGTCCTAATTCTCTTCCATATAACAGGATAACCTTTGCTTAAAAAAAAAAAAAAAAAAAACAAACAAACATACATACTGCTGTTTTGCTGTAAGTACCATAACATAACACTGAGAGCCTAACAAGCTATGCTAGTTATTAGCCTCTTCAGTAAGCCTGCAGCCTGCTGTATATTTCACCTGCTAACATGCTAACTGCTATACTTGTTGCAGATGTTTGTTTTCAAACAGTGTTATGCAGGAACAAGCCATTTCTGACTGTGATGCACAACTGCTTTTAACAGGCAAAAAGGTATAGGGACATTCTCCCCTTGGCTACTGTATGTAACTGAATGACAGCTCAGAAAACAGCTCCTGGTCCGTTGCAAATTCGAGAGAAGAAAAACTGTTTGCATGCATAAAAGGCTTTTGGAAAGGAAAATAAGCATGATTCCAGCAGTTTCTAGTGCAAAATGTATAATAATTTCACCTAAAGAAAGATGAACATCTGTGCGACTTACCTGACATGGCAATGTAGTTGATGTCATGTCCAGCTGCGGTGGAGAAAGACCCACTTTGACCATAACCCGTCAACCGAGTGTAGATCAGACGAGGATTTTCAGCTAGCAGCTCATCTGGACCAAGACCCAGTTTCTCCATCACACCTGGACAACCAGAAGTAAGCAAGCCCATTTTGATTATCATACAGTATTTTTTATGATGGTCTCAGAAACAGGCCTGACCTTTGCGGTATGGCTCGAGCACCACATCAGAGTTAACACAAAGCCTCCTGAGCAAAGTCACGCCTTCTGCTGATTTCAGGTTGATGGCCACTGATCGTTTACCCCGAGCTTGAGTGTCAAGAGATGTGGGAGCTTTAGTTCGGTCCACACGGATAACCTTGGCGCCAAAGTCTGCCAGAATCATGCCACAGAACGGAGCAGGAGCCAGACCTGCCAGCTCAATAACTCTCACGCCGGTCAGTGCCATGAGTTAATGACTGCAGGGTAAAATGAGAGAAACAGGTCTAAGTTTACACAGACAATGTGCCATTAGCAGATCAAGGCTGCATCATGTTAATTTATAAGATGCTGCTGATGACGTTTCAGTATCATTAACCAGCAGGAGTAAGCTAAATGAAAATAAGTTGTTGATCTGTCAAAATATCCAGCATGTATATGGTAAATATGTCCTGTTCATTTGACAGAAGTCGGCAAAAATTGCAGTAACTAATTAAAATGTATTTATAAATGTGATTTGGTCTAAATCTTTGTTGTATAGTTATAATTCTATAGTTTAAAAAAAATCAATGTCAATATTGTGATTTTAATGTAAAAGTTTTTTTTTTCCTTTTGCTTTTTTGTTTAAACTCGAATGATCAATTTTTCATGTATTTTTTTTTTTATTTAATTATTGTTGGCAATACATTTTTTGCCCTAATCCTGTTTCTGTCACATTCATAACCTAATTAGACGATATGTTTATCATTAGATCTTTTGTTTTTTTCCATTTACCTTTATTTTGTCTTTATTTTCCACTTTTAAAATATTTTAACTCTTAATTTGATAAACCTTTATGTGGAAAAAAAAAAAAAAAAAGAAAACAGTAAGGTACAGTATTGAGGTTTATGTTTTAATTTTAACTAAACCCTTGCACACACTTCATTAAGAAAAGTTTAATTTTTCACATTAAAAAATTAAAATGTTCTTGCACAACATGAATTGTGTTCAGACATATTTTATAAAATATTATAAACGCTGTGCTTACAAAAATGCTACATTAGTCAGTAATCTTTATTAATTTGTAGCAGTTTAGCTACATGAATGCACATTTAAATAGCTTTATTAATCATGTTGACCACACAGACACATGCAAACCGACTATAAACTGAAAAATAAAGTTTGTAAACTCAATCTACAGGGTAAAAAATTTGAGAAGTCACCAAAAGCGCAATTTGTTTACTTTATGTACGCCGAATTAGTTTTTGTTTGTTTGTTTGTCGTTTTGTTTTTGTTTTTTTTGCTTCGAAGTTAAATATAATACTAGTGCAACCTAGTGCTTTAAAACAAAATACTCCACAAGTTTAACAATTATAAGCTAAGTGTTGAATAGCAAAACAAAAAAAAGGAGAAGTTAGCCTCCTGTGCGGTTATGAAGTTATCTAACTTTGAACTTTAAACTGTGCACTACCTTTGTTTGTCTTCTATTTTAGCTAAATGCTGTCATCCTTGAACAACACGGGATTTACTTAATTACATAGTAAACTTAGTAACATTTTTACGCAAACTCTAAACAAACGAATGGGCGTTTTGCATAAACGCTAACATTTAAGTGTCTAAACAAGAAGAGGAAATAAATAATGTCAAACAGTAAAGCTTACCTCTGCAGGAGAACAACTGGGAAGCATTAACTAGACGCTCACGCGAGCATCAAGTGGACTGAAGAGAGCTGTTTGAAAAGTTTATCGCGTGAAGCGGAGGATCACACACTAGCCACACAAGCTCGCTCACCAATACATTTACGCTAGCAAACAAAACTACATGAAATAGCTGTTATTAACCAGACAATGCCTTTACATTTTTATGCATATCGATGAATAATAGAGAAAAAAACAATAATTATTTAAGTGGATGCACGTGGTACATGCACAAAAATAAGTATATTATAGCCCCCGAGTTCCTTTCTGTCCAGCACTTATGCGTTTCGTGCACATAAGTAATAAAAGACGGACAAATGCAAAAACAACATGCGAAAGCTTGCCCCGATATAAAAAGAAATAGCTAACTCCACCTGGTCGGATACGTCCGGGTTACGCCGGTACAAAGTAGAAACGAACCCTTTTCATAATCACTTCCTGGTGACAACGTAATGACGCATTGGCTGAAAGCTATCTGGGAAATGAAGTTTATCGGCGATAGATAGACTGATACCCTTTTTTTAATGATGTCGTTTTCTTAGTTTAAATATGTGATGTGTTTATTATGTTTCATTGTGAATAAAATGTTTTTTTATGTTGACTAATTCGTGCATATTGTAAATTTACATTTTACTCACAGTTTAAACTTTGTTGGAATTGATGTAAAACTAAAACTACAACTTGCTGGTGAAGATTCTCAGTCGTCCAGGACATGATAAAGTAAAAAAAAAAGTTCATTAAAGTCCAGTTGTTTCTGTATTGAACCTTTTTTTTTTTACTTTAAAACTACAGCTATTCAAGTATTTTACTGTTTAATGTCTCTATACTTAGTGATCAATGTTGGGGTGAAAATATCTATAAGCAGAATGAAACATTCAAGAAAATCTACATAATGAAACTTGATTGATTTAACAGAAATATTATGGGATTGTGCAATGTCATCGTTAAGCTGACTCCCTGCTGGTGAATTCGCTTTAATTGGTGTGTGTAAAACGTTGAGGGGCAGTTGGTGGGACAGGAGACAGGAGGAAGGCTGACTCCACACTGAGAAGCTTGATGCTTTGTGATAGATAAAGCCTGCTTTGATCTTCTTGCACTGACAAACCTGATCACAACATACAATAAATACAAAAAAAATAATAATAATAATAATAACTTCAAAACTGGGTGTGACTGTTTAAAGTCCCCAAATTGTTTAGTGAAATCTAAGAATTTCTCTAAAATACACAGAGAATTGCGATATGAAAATTTCTAAATCTGGCAGAGGATTTCTGTCTAAATCACACAGTTTTACTGAAAGGAAGCAAAACTGTTGGAGTCCATCAGAAATGTTGCACAAACTGTGTTTACATGGAGCACCCGGTATATTTTATTCTTTTTAAAAGCAACTACTGTAAAACAGTAATTTGCTAATTTGCCTTTAGGGAAAGACAGTTGCAATCTGCATTAAACAGACAAGCACACAAAGAAAGCTGTTTGGAAACAGTAAAAGTCAGCTTGTTTGGCAAAGACTAAAGATCTAGGTTTTTTTGAAGACCCTTGAACCAAATGCAAAGCACAACAATAAGAAACAATCTGTGTGAACGGGTCTATGTTCATTGTTCACTTGTTATTCTGAAAACAAACAATGATCTGTTATAAAATCTTCTGCAGCTTGGCCGGTCAAGGTCGGCTCCAGATGTGCCTTAAAAAGTTAATGAATAGAAACATCATGAACATATGAATGAATGTCTAAAATAAAGAACAGCAAAGTTGCTGGGATTGATCGCAGCAGTAACCGTTTACTTTTCAAATCAAACTTTAGGTATTCATGAGTTGACATGAAAATTAAATCCTAATCAATATAGTTATATTAGTATCTTGGTGGGCATTTATATTGATCAGTAACTGAAAGTTAATGTTGAGTATTGTATGTTGCTAAACTAACTTGTTTTATCACTTCCGTGTGTTATTGATAAGCCAACCGTATAATGACACAATAAACTCCTTTTTATCATTATTCAGAAACTGTCATTTGTCATGATTTTCAAAACTTCTGTAAATTTAAAACTATGGCTGCACATTGGTATGTCCTATTTATCAAAAATGCAATGTGTCTTGGAGGTGAAAATGAAACCTATGAAATAGATGAAGAAGCCCAGATTTAAGCCTCGTACATTCACAGCCATGTTACTGACACATGAGCTGTGTTTATTTCAAATTGTTTTCAGACTAATAAACATGTTAAATAATTGGTCAATTGATACATTTTTGCATTTTTTTATGTTTATAGGGAAATTGGAGGAATTTATTTAATTTTCATACCCTTTATTTAAAGAAAAAAATATCAAGATATATATCGTTGTGAGAGTATGAACTTCTGCAGCTCCTGGATCCAAGATGGCAACCAATTAACACCACCTGCAGGTCATCAGAGATCCGCTGGAGCATTCACCTCCCTTCATGGTAGAGCTCTCTTGCAGCTTTATATACTCCTGGCTTATTGTCAGGGGAATGGGTCGGAGGTGTGAAAACTGAGCTCCCACAAGATGTACAGTATGCAGCTGGTTCAAGATGGCCACCACAGCTAACATGCTATGGGCACCAACGGATCTCATAATATTGGTTGAGTTTGTGCATGATGTCATTTTAAAGTTCGACAAAATGTTCTTAGTTTAAAAGTCTGGTATGAAAGGCAGCGAGCGAAATGCATTCTTTCAAAGAACGATAGTTTTTAAACTTGTTTTCCTTGTCCCCTTTTTCTGTCCCCCCCCCACCCCCCGGCCATGCTTTATCCACACGGTGGCTCATCATGATCATTATCAGCTCTGTTTGTTTACTTGCTTGTTCTACAGCAGACCAACATTTTGCTGTGAGCTCTTTTAATGGTTCTGTTTTCTGTCCCAGTTTACCTGTCTGCTCTCTCTCCACTCACTCTGAGGCCTCACACCTCCAGCAAATCCAAAACCTGTTTGTTTTCTTATCTCTGATCACTCACTTTCCAATATCCTCTGCAAACAGCTTCTTTTTTTTTTTTTTTTTTTTTTTTACTCGGTTCACCGGTGAGTCAGTAAAAACAGTACATGCTGCAGAGAGCCTGTTGTTGCCTGAAGACACTTTACTCCTCCTGCCTGTACTAAACATATTACCTGCCTGCTGTGCAGCAACTTTAATAAAACTTTCTAAGCTGTAGAGTCTTGTAACAACGTCTTACGATTATTATTTATTAATGCTAAACATTTATCTATATGGGTTCCTTTTAGTGTCTGAGAGCAACCACATTCACATACTGCTACTGCCACAAAAAAAAAAAAAAAAAAAAAAAAAAACTGTTTCTGATAAATTACTTTTTTCCCAAATGTTTATGGACTTCTAATAAAAAGGTATGTAATCGAAATGTATTAAAGTCATTTCAAAGCTTCTTTTCAAGGAGAAAATGTGCATTTTTTTTGTTCTACTAAATCAAATATTATTTTTAAAGACACTGCAAACAGAACAATAAAGTTGTGTTTCAATGACAGCAGATAATTGGATATTGTTTTTGACACAAGAATATTAACTCACAAGAGATTGTTGTCAAAAACAGAGGAAAATGATAGTGTTGGCTGCTTCTGTTTGACTTTCATTTTCAGGTCATCAGCTCCCGTACTTCCACTTTCACGGCTTCACATCATAAATTGGCAGTGTCATTACTTATTTAGCACTTGGCACGTTGACGTGTTTGACTTTGTTTTTGTTTCCAGCACTAAAGATGGGAATAACAGTGAAGCTTCAGTCTGAGGCTGGGACGAAACAAACGTTTCTTTTTTTTATTATTATTTCACACAAACAAACACAGAAACGAAGCAAATTGCTGAAAACATATTTTTTGTGTGCTTGTGGGAGTAAATGGGAGTGCTATGCTGTGTTTTTGAATATTTATTCAGAAAGAGAAACAAGAAAGCACAAGAAAAGCTGAAATGTGACTCACAAACTTGTTTTTTTTTTTTTTTTTAAATCTGGTGCTCTGTGGATTTGTAAGTAATCAATATCCTACCTGCAGTAGAACTCGAAGAAAGCATAGCAAGGATTAAATATCAGGCCAAGTTAGTTAGTTAGTTAGTTAGTTAGTTAGTTAGTTAGTTAGTTAGTTAGTTAGTTAGTTAGTTAGTTAGTTAGTTAGTTGGTTTTGAGAAGTCACACTGATGAAATTGAAATATATATATTTTTTTGCTTTAAGGCAACCCTTTTATCACGAAATGACATAGCGGTTCATGCAACTGCTATTTTACAATGTGGTTCCACTTGCATTAAACAGTTATTTACATAAAAGTCTACAATAATTCATTCACAAGACTGAGTCTGTCTCATGTGGATTGTTGCAGCATCAGCCTGAGAAAACATTTGATAAAAAGCAATGCAGTGTGAAATCTAATATTAGTGAGATAAACAAATTAACTTTTACAGTTCTTGACGATTAACTAATAAATTTATACAAATGCCATAACTTTTCATAGTTTTGTTCAGCTTCATCATAACAACATAACAATGTTTGTGTGAAACTTGTGTTGCAAAGCAGATTGTGTAAAGAATGTCAGTGAATAAAGAAAATTAGCTTTGGCTTAAACTGCAGTGAAGAGGGATTACTTTTCCGTCATAATGAAGCGTGATGTTTTCTAATTTTGCAATTGTAAGTTCATAAAAGTAAATCTTTTTTAAATAACCATATTGTTTAAAAATTAATTATATTGTAAGGTTTTATTAAAATAATTTATATAAACCAGTGTTTAAAAAAATTGTCAGACCCCCTTTTGGAGGAATAAATTAGTCCATGCCACTCTAATTAAATTGGTTAAAATAATTAAAGCTGAGAATGCAATAGGTTTTATGTGAGAGCGGAAACTCACAGGATGAAGCACAATGTCACCTTTTTAATCTGTTGATTCATTACATTTGACAAAAGTAAAATGTTTCTGAAATTACTTTTTACTTTTCAGACTTTGCATGTCAAAATTTAATTCATTTTTTAAAAACTGGAGCTTTGACAAGTCAGAAAGATGCCAGCATCAATTTAAAAAAAAACGGTACAAACGTGTTATTATTGAAGTTATTTCAGATAATTTTGGGGGGAAAGCTGTCAAGGAGAAAATCACTTGTAGATAACTTGAACTGTCATATATTAAAGTGTCAGTCAAGGTAGAACAGCAATATTTAATATTGACAATATTCTACAGATTCTTATAACGTGGGTCCCTAACTCCTGAATTGTCATTCTCTCAGTTTCTTTCGTGCTTCAAGATTTTTCACTAATAAATTTGACAAACAGTTTAAGGTGGTCTTTAAAATACAGATCTCAATCGATCATTTAGCTTTCTTAGTATAAGTTGGGGAGGAGTCTTATCTGTTAACACACCATCCAACGATTACTTTCTGAGCGTCATGAAACAAAATGTTGCAACATCTTGCTGGTATTTTAGGTCCTCTTGTAGGAAACACACCACATCGTATAGAGAACTCCATGGATTTTGCCAACAAAGTTCAACATTTTGAGGAGAAACTATCTTTGGATGCATTCACTTTTCACTACATCAGAAGCACAAGTCAACGATCTAACCAACATAACCAGTCCGATCCAGGACCCGACTGGATATCCATTGTCCCCAGTTGTGTCCAATCGCTACATGTAGTAGTAGAAAAGAGAATCTTGAACACGTTTTAGGGAACAAAACTGAGCCACTTAATCAGATATGTGTACGATAAATCCAAGCCAAGGAAGTAGATATGCTGATGGGTTTTTTTCAAGCCAGCAAGGAAATCTAAAAAAAAAAAAAAAAAAAAAAAACACACACACCACAGAACAGAACAGGGTGAAGAACAAATGCAGAAGCATTGTCATTATATGTTTCAGAAGGATTTTATTAAAATTAGTCCAACAGTTTGATTTTTCCTTGCACAACATATCAACAGATACAGACTTGGGCTAAAACATTTGGTCTCTGCCTGTGGGGGTGGGTGATATTGAGGCACAATTGTCACCACAGCAGTTTGATGACTTCTTCAGGGAGGGAAGCTTTAGGTACCATGATTTCTGATGGTTAAGTACTGATATTTACAATTAAGTGTCTCACAGAAAGGACAAGTGGGTCTGACTGGTGTTTCATTAGTTTAGCTAAATACAGCTTACAGTCCCATGTGTCTGAGTTGTTTAATTAACAGGAAAGAAATAGCAGCAGAGGGAACACACACAGGATGTGACGGTTGAAAGGAAAGGTCATTTATTTGCTATGTACGGTAAATTCATTTGAATTATTTACTCGTTTTTCTGTATTTGATATACGTATTTTCCGGTGTATAAGTCGCAGTTTTTTTTTTTACTGATTTTCATGTCCTGCGACTTATACAGCGAAGCGACTTATTTATGGATTTTTTCCCATGTTTTTAG
>JARVLU010000528.1:12065946-12076167 GCA_031762415.1 Simpsonichthys santanae | reverse complement strand
GCATTACAGTAGTCAAGACGAGCTGTGATAAAAGCGTGGATTAATTTCTCCAAGTCAGGTCTTGCTAGGATTGGTTTAACTTTTGCTATTTGGCGAAGTTGATAAAAACTTTTCTGAACAACAGTGCTGATCTGTTTATCAAATTTAAAATCAGGCTCAAACTTTACCACCAGATTGGTGACACAGTCCCTGAGATAAAATGACAGTGAGTCAAGATCTATGCTGGGAGAAGAACAAATTTATTTATGAGGGCCAATTGTGTTTAAACACAGAGATTTGTTTTTTGATTCGACATTTCTTGAAAATAATAATAATAATAATAATAAAATCAAATAAAAATGTGAATGAGGACTCCTCACTTCCAAAGGTGGAATAATTAACCCATGTTCAGATATTACAGACAATCACACGTTTGTCTCTTATTGGTCTCTTTTTAAAACAGTCTATTCTGCAACATGAAAAACAAGTTTCAAATGAGACAATAAATATAAGTTTAAATGTGTGTTTGATGTATTTTAAGCATAATATAAATGGTGCACCACAATGTCTCATTAAACAAAGGAGCTGTGGAGTCACCTCACCTGTTCAAGAATCTAAACTATTTAGAGTTGAAGGCATCTGATTACATCAAGTTGATGAAGTTACTTGTTCAGGAGTATAAAGAAAACATTATTAAAAGTCATCAGACTTGATAAAAGAGCATATCTTGTGTGGAACTCATTAACTAACTCTAACCGGTCGGTCGTTTGAAGGTATATCCTCCTCAGTCACCAAGGCATGGTAATCCCAGCAACTTGATTCAAAGGCTAGATGAATCTCTTTGTGACCTTTGAAGACGTTCCTCTTCTCATTTGAGGCACTTTCTCAATTTCTTGGGTGCTTTTACTAACTCAAGTGAGAAGCTTAACTTCTTCAGGAATCTAAAAATAAGCCCAGTTGCTTTTCAGTCAGCTTGTGAAGATAGTCTCAAAGGATTGTTTGGAAGAATACCATTAAGGGCCTTATTATGTGTAGTTTGGCAAACTGGGGGTGTTTCTTCACAATAAAATACATTTGACATATACAGTATATTTATGTGAGTTATGAGTACTAAAGTCAAGAAACACTGTAGTTGCAGCATGAACAACTGTTAAATTTAAAATAATTATCTCCTTTATTCTCTAAACTAGGTTTAACTGACTGCTGTCTGCTGCAGGTAAGATGCTGAATACTCATAATTACTCCCCACACTCTTCTCTGTGTTTTTTTTGTTTTTTTTTGTTTGTTTTCCAATTTCCTAAACTACACATTATCTGGCTATGTTTACTGTACACTGTCAACGTAGAGACAAGAATGTTGTTCCATTGACTGAAGAGTGACATTGTGTCAATAAATGTTTCATGCAAAAGTAAAGAGACGTAAAAATATTCAACACAAACTGCTTGAAATATTTCAACAGCTGTCAGACCTTGAATTCATTTTAGTTTATAGAAGATGAATTCAATCCCTTGGTGCCTTCGTTTGAGTTTAACTGGTTTCAACAGTTTGTCAAAAGTGTATTGTGAGTTATTTCTCTGTAGTTTTGTTTTGTCATTTTTGTCGTTCAGTGATCTTTGTCACACCAACCTTTCTTGGCTTGTGTTGTTTGCATATGTTTTGCCTGTCAAGGCTTCACCTTGAATTTTTGTTATAATTGTTCTTCTTTGTCCAAGTTTTGATTTAATCTTTTAATTAATCTTTGTTGGTGGCAAAGAGAATGGCTGGTGGGGAAAAGTCAATTAATAGAAAACAGAAGGTGACAAAGGCCTGTACCAGGATGCAAACTGGAACAAAATGTGGATGCAGAGTTTAAACTGCCAGAGTGAAATCTCACCAACGAACAACAAAGGAGGTAAACTAAACAAGAGACAAGATTGTTATTCTCAGGTTGAACAATACTTAAAAGATCTGGGCTGTGCAGACGACTGGCAAAAATAGGCAGACAAAAAGTGGAGAGAACACAAGAGGTTGCAAAGCAAAATCACTGAGCATCTTCAAAATTAGAACAAAATCAATAAAATCTTTCTAAACAATGTACAAAAGAGAAAACAAACTAAAATATGGGGGATTGGGATATACTGTATTTTAGATTCAGCTGTTGTCATAAAATAATGACGAGAAAACACAAAAACAACTAAAGATAATGAAAAAATGCACTGTGGCTGCATATTGCAGGAGAACTTGCTGAAAAACAGCTGAAATTAGCTAAAAACATGCTGAAATGAAAGAACAAGCCTAAATTGGCAGAATAAGCAGAAAATAAATAGTTGAATTAGGTTTAAATAAGCAGAAATCAGCCCTAACTTAGGAAATTAACTAAAAAAAAAAGGTAAAATTTGAAGGGAAAAAAGCTGAAAAGTAGCTGAAAAGGCAGAAAGATGCATAACCTACCAGAAGCATGTGGAATTAGCTGAAAACGCTCAAAGAATGTGGAATTAGTTGAAAAAGCTAAAACTTTCATAGAAACAAATAGCTGAAATAGCAGAAAGTAGCTGAAGGAGCATAAAGAAGTTAATTAAGCTGAAAGTAGCAGAAATTACCATGAAAAACTTGAATCATTCTGAAAACAGCTGAAATTAACAACAACCAAAATAAATAAATGCTAAAATGGTAGCTGAAAAGGTAGAACAGGCCTAAATTAGCAGAAGAAAGCAGAAAGAACATGTTTGCCCAATTTGGCTGAAAGAAGCAATGAGCACAAAAAAGTGGAAATTATCTGCAAAAAGCTGAAATTAGCAAAAACACAGCTGAAAAGTAAATAAGCTGAAAGAAGCTTACTTTACAAGAAGGAAGTGGCGAGAGCACATTTTTGCTGAATTTGGGTGAAAAAAGTTGAAGGGAGTGGAAAAAACTGGAAAAGGCTGAAAAGCTCAAATTAGCATAAAACAGCTAAATTGTAGCTAGAATAGCAGACAAAGCTGAAGCAAGCAGAAATAAACTGGAAGGAGCATAACAAGCTGAAAAAAAAAAACAGCTGCAATTAGCTCAAAGTAGCTGAAAAAATGTTTACATTTGCACAAGGAAGCTGAAAGAAGCAGAAGCAGAACAAAATGTGAAAGGAGCAGTAAAAGGTTAAAAATAGATCTAAAGATTTGAAGGATGTAAAATGTGGCAGAAAAGGCTGAATATTTCAAAAAGCTAAAATCTCACCCGTACTGAAAGTCATAGCACCCCCCTTCTCCTGAACGAGATGAAGAAATAGTGCAAAAGCTGTGGAACGAGAAAGATGCCGAAAAACGTACGAAAGAAAAATGGATCACAACAGTGTGAATGCTTCATAATCATTCACACAATGATGTCATCTGTACCACCTGGTGATCAGGTCAATCTGTGTGTATCAGGTCCCTGGGGTCAATATCGATTGAGCTTCTTGGTTATCTCTTTATGTCTTGGCATTTGACCTGATGATTGTTCTGTGTTCAGTTTGTTGCAGATCTCTGGTGCTCCTGGCCTCCAGAGATGGCACGTACAGTACATAAAGTACTGTTGCTGCTTGTCAGTCTAAAGAGGAAACATCCAGCCATATCTGTATAAAATCATATTTTTCTTTCATTCTGCAAAAGGGTCAAAACTTTGGGGTAAAACTATTATGTCAAGGCATATACAGCAGGGAGAGAAACAGAAATTGATTTGTCTGCAAGTCTGTGTGCCAAACCACAAAGACGTCTCTTTTGGAAGAAGGTCAGTGAATCCAAATCAAATCCTTAAACTTGTGTGTTTTCTGAATTAGCTTCTAAAAGGAAATAATTGCTCACCAAATTCATTTAATCTTGGAATGTGCCATGAGGGCTACTGTAAATGAATTGTTGCTAATGAATGCATTATTATATGGATAGATTTTTTTTGTTTTTTTAACAAGAAAAACTACTTTTGTGAGTGAAAACAACAACAATGTAAACTGCATGCTGTAATGTGTTGATCAAATAATAGTTTAGTTGTGTTTTCATGTATTTGTTTCATTTTAAACAAACCACTTCTCATTTTTGATTCTAATTAAGCCATTAACATACATATGAAAGAAATTTTGTGCACCTGTTATTTCAGAGAGGTGTGCAGGAGAAGGATTGTAGAATCACAAGAAGCATCATTTCATTTTCGTCACGACCCATGACCTCTGTGTTTAGTTTGTGAAGGCAGGCTCATGCAAAACCACAGTTAGGAGTTGCACCTGCAGTCGCTTGGGCCTGACTAGTTCAAAGAGGACTGGGCGTGGGTCAGCTGAGCTGGGAGGGGGTCGATGGTTTTCTTGCTGTCAGTTACAGGTGGGTTTAGTTTCTCCACAAGACCTGGATGTGACTTTGGGGGGTGATTGAATTAAAGGCAGCTAAATGGAAGTCATCCTGTCTGCGTGGTCTCCTGCTTGTGTCATTAGCAGGAGCTAAATAATGACGTAGTAAATCATCGTTTCCATTATAAATGCAAAAAGTTCATCAATGTTATTTGCACCACTTTATGAGATGCATATTTGTCATTTAATGATTATGGTATAAGTAGTGGATGGTATTTTGAAAGGACCTTTACTTTAAACCCAATGATAAACATACATATATGATCATAAGTTGGTACAGATACACAGATTATATTTCATGCATCCATGATGGGAATAGTACTGGCAACAATAAATCACTTGAGTGTTTTGTTGCAACTATTTATCAAAATCCTTGGCCCGTTCAGGATTGTTGTGCTATGACGTTCAGTACTGTATTTGTAAGATATTTTGAATTATTTAACTTTTATTACAAATGCTTTTCCCCAAAGAGATGCATGGAGTTCTATTCCATTCTTTCTTTAAAAACATTGGGGGTTTTTTTTTAAAGCTACTGCTACTATTTTTTTTTACTATTTTTATCTTATTATGCTCCTTTTAGCTATTTGTGGTTTTCAAACATTTTGCTTTTAGCTATCATTTTGCTCATTTCAGTTCACTTTATCTTGATTTAACTTTAACAATACAGTTTTATCTTTAACAAATTTCTGCAAAAAAAAAATCAGCAGGCAGCATTTACACTACCGTATTTTTCGCTGTATAAGTCGCAGTTTTTTGCCTAATTTGCATGCCCTGCAACTTATACGCTGAAGCGACGTATTTATGGATTTTTTCCACTTTATTAGACATAATTGGACTGATGCAACTTATACGGCGGAAAATATGGTACATTTGAGCATAAAATATTCATGCGTCAAACCAAAACTTTGGCTATGCTTATACTGTATTAGATTGTGTTGTTTTTGATTTTTCACCATGCTCTCTCTTCTACATGACTTTTCATATCCCAATGTCATTATGTATTTGGACGTGGGTCATTGTTACTGTTCCACAGGTCTGGAGAGAGGCCTAGGATCTAAAGACTCTGGCTTCCTGACAGGGTTTGAGAGCCACCACCTGGTGTTTTTTGGTTGAATAGACAAAAAGGAGCATACTGTATTACTATCACTGTAATGCTGATATTATGTCTTTTTTTTTTTTACCAGCAGCACTCACCTAAAATCACGGTATTCCATTTATGTGGTCTCCTCATCAAGTGAAAACCGTTTTGTTGCCAGCAGGTAAGTAGGTAAAGGCTGCTGGCAATCCTCAGGTCACTGGCCTTTGTTTAGAGAGTGAGTGCTAAGATGAGTGGGAGTCTTTGTCAGAACATGAAATAAACCTGGTCTTTGTCTCTCTCCAAATGCCCCTTCGGCTCATTATGATTCTGTTAGAGTCCGGCCCACCATGACTACCTATATATGTGAAACGCGCCCCTTAATTAGACCCGTTTGTTGCACATTCATTTTCACCTTCCTCTGCATATACGCTTAATTAACCTTCACTATCGCTTCATTCCTCCGTGTTTTCTTTCATTTTTGAGGCTCGCATTAATAAATTGTGTTTGTGTAAGTGGCAATTTTACCAGGGTTCTTAAGTTGCTTGGCAATTAAGTGTTCTGGTGCCACATTGAAGCTGCGTGTCCCTGCTCAATCAAACGGACGTTTGGGTGTTTATTGGTATTTTTATCACTGTAAATGTCAAACTGTGATTTCCGTGTAATGTTCAAACAACATATAGCATGTAAAATGCATTTCACTCGCATCCAATTTTCACTGTTTTGGCATTTTAATGAGCATGAGTCAAGCTCCAGTTTGTGCTTCTCGTGTATTTGCATAATTTTCATCTTACAGCTAAACAGGAGCTCTCGGGACCCTCTCCTGTGGAATTAGCTAATAGTTTTGGGTTTCGGAGGCCCTCTCTGTGATATTAAGCTCAGGCACAAGACTTTGCGTTGTATTTGTTTCTGACTTGAATGACCCTGAAGCATTGTTTAGTCATTCTGCTAGAGCCTTTAAGCTGCAGTGTTCATAATGTGTGAAGCTCCTCCCTCCTGTTGTCACTCTCAATTCATTTCTATGGAACTGCTGCACACCGTCAACTTTGAATCACTTTGCTTTTTTTTTTTATCTTTCATCCTTTACTTATCCTGTGGAGGAGCACAAATACTGTATTTGTATTTTGCCAAAACAAAATAAGCCCAAAAGAAATTTGAAAAAAGTACTCAACATATTATTGTGTGCTTAACATTATGTATTGTTATTCTTATTTTGTCGTTTTTTTAGTACCGTATTTTTCCGAATATAAGGCGCAATTAAAATCCTTTAATTTTCTCAAAAATCGACAGTTAGCCTTGTAATCTTGTGCTCCCTATGTATTAATTCTTGTTGTACTTACTGACCTTGAACTGATTTTATGTGGTACATGGTGCTCAAAAATCTCAAAATGAATTGGTTTTGCTTAATGCGCCTTTAAATCCGAAAAATATGTTTTGTAAAACAGTGACCAAAATTGTAACTATTGCATGAATTGTATTATTTATTTAGGGTATTTGATGTTTCATAAAACTTTAAGTATTCAACTAATAAATGTCTATATTTTTATTAGTTTGCAATTTTTTTTACAATTTATTTTTCAATGTATTTCACCTTATTTATTGAAGTTAGTTTATTATGTCCCACTGTCTAAAGGCAGCTGATTACATCCATGTTAGTGTGCTCATTTCTTTTTTTTTTTTAATTAATATACTTATTTGGAATAGGAGTATCTAATAAAAATATAGTAGTGGCAGATAGACGACCTGTGATAATTCACTACAACAGGTAATTTTACAAACACTGACACAACATTTGTTGTGTTTGTTGAAGTTCTTATCAAATGTGACAACTTCACATGTGATCAAACATCACTTTCATTTTATGATTTAAGGTTAAACCCATCATTTAAAAAATGTGTTTTGTTTATTCTTGGCATAAAAGGCAGTGGGAAATATTAATTTTTCCAAGAAATACTAGATTTTTTTTAATGTATTGCTATGTTTCTTGGTTTCTTTCTTCAGTATTTTGACTTTATTTAATGTTATGGACTATAAAAGTGTTCTTTCCAGTCATCTTATCAAAGCCAGAGTGCCGAAATACACAAACAAATAAATGATAAAAGAAAAAATTATACAATTAGTGCGTTGAGTTTAATGTTAGAGATATGTATTATTGTAATTTGTGTGTTTTTTTTGTTTGTTGTTGAGTATTTTTGTATGTATTTTTGGTTTGTTCAATTTAAAGCTTTTCCATGCAACTTTCTGAAAGCATTAATAATGTTAGATGTGTTTCAGCTACATAATACTGTATCCTGGGTGATGAGGCCCATTCACAAGTAATTAATTTGCTCACGTTTCTCAGCTTCCCACTTTTTTCTGCCTCTCTTCCTGGTCAGCATGATGGTTTATTTTTCATTCAAGCAAGTGGCCATTTTATGTTCAGTTCAGAATGATTAGACAAGCAAAAATTAAATCATGTGACAGAATGCATTTCATTCAAGTTTAATAGTGTCGCTGGTAATAAAGCTTAGACACAGTCAGAGCGGAGATCCTCCTCCTCCTCCTTGAATTGCATGGAAAATCCATTTCGTTCTGTGACCTGTCTGTGCCAACATGTAGGAGGCACGAGGCTACAGCTGCAAATATTGATCTGGTTTCAGAGCCATGTTACTGCAACGTTTAGGTCCAACTGCCTTGACACAGATGCAGCTGTGGCATTGTGGTGCATGTAAAAAAAACTGTTCATTCCACTTTTTTTTAATATACGTATACAGTATATACATATAGATTAAAGCCAAGTCTTTAAAACTGATCTGTTACTGAGTGGACTAAGCAGTGGGTTTTAAATAACTGGGTGCTCAGAGCAAGACGTGTACTTTTAATGCAATTGTGTTAAAATTGACACTTTGGATTTTTAAAAAAAGGGAAAAAAACAGCAGGCAAAGTGAATGTGATTTTTTATTAATCAAACACAAATGGTGTGGGCTTCTTTATCAGAGCTGCTTTGTCTCTGAACAGCAGCACAGAAATTATTTAGCCACATGGGCTGCATTTCATTTCAAATGTGGTAGCAGCGGGATCATCACTGAGATAAATGTTGCCATTTTCAGTAATGCCTTGTTTAAAACCCTGTGAAGTACTGTACACTGTCAGTCACCCTGCTGAATAGACAGTTAAGCAGACCAGATTAAATAACAGATTATAAGGAAGCTGCAGAGCTCTGCTGCCCTCTGTTGGTTTGTGCATGCAAAAAAATGCATTATAATAATAATAATAATTATTATTATTATTATTATTAATATTATTATTATTATTATTATTAATAGTAGTAGTAGTAGTAGTGGTAGTAGTATTGTTGTTGTTATTGTTATTGCTATTGTTATATTTTTCATTCAACCTTTATACAGACAGATTGAATGAAAAAATAATAGCAATAACAATAATAATAATAATAATAACAGTGTTATTGACCCTGTTATTGATATGAGCTATTGTTATTGATATTATTATATTATTATTATTATTATTATTATTATTACTGTATTATCATTACTGTTATCATCACTATTATTATTGTTATATTATCATTATTGTTATCATCACTATTATTATTATTATTCTAATTATTGTTATTACTGTATTATCGTTACTGTTATTGTTGTTTTTATTGTTATTGTTGTTATTGTTATTATTGGTGTTATAATAAATTATTATTATTGTTATTATTGTTATTATTATTATTATATAAGAGATGACATTTTAATTAGAATGGAGACATTAATGCAGTTTATTGTTTCTTTACCAAAAAAAACTAAACCCCTGCAGTAATACTGTAATTATATCATGGTAAGCGATACAAAATAATCTTTTTAACAGCTCTAGGAATGAGGGGAAACTTCAAAGCTCCCTGTGCAACGTGTCTGCTTTGTGGTCCTAAACAGATTTTAAATGCATGGCTTGAACGAGGATTAAAAGTCCTCCCTGAAGAAAGAAGGTACGGGGGTGTCTTACTCACAAATCAAGATCTCAAAAATAAAGATGTTTCCTTATTTTAAATGATGTCTTACTGGATATCAGTATTTATTTCATTCAATCTGATGATTTGTAAAATAAAATTGTAATAGTTTATTTTTAAGTACTTTTAACAATTCCTTTTTTTATTTAAGTATAATAAATATGAGATGGATAAAATATACATTTTAAACCAAACAACAAAATAAGACACAAGATAATAACAGCAACAACAATATTAACAACAATAACAATAAAAACATGCAGCAAACCTCTACTAAACTAACAGATTGAAATCCTGTGGTTGTTTTTTATCTTGTAATGTCAGCACTGTAAAAATGGCCAAATGTGCCCACAGAGTAAAAGCCATCTCACATGAACTCTGTAGAGATAAATAAAATAGTGCTCATAAGAATCGCACCATGTGGTCGGATAAAGTATTTAGCCCAGAAATGGTTCAGATTTTTTTCTCTCCAACTGATGCAGTTTAACTGTTGTGATGTGAATGATCCCCCCCACCCCACACCACCCTGCCTCGTTATGGACAGATGTCTTCATGAACCTGTGTTTGGGCAACATGTACACAACCAGTCCTGCTGGTGTAGCCATGTCAATGACAGGTTGTTTTATTTTTTTACACTCTGCGCTGAAACCTGCTCAAGAATGGGACAAAACTAATAGTCTGAGTGAAGAGATGGACAAGAGGCTCCAATCAACATATATACTATACTACATACTACTGTACATACTACATGCTATATGCTATATGCTATATACTACACACACACACACACACACACACACACACACACACACACACACACACACACACACACACACACACACACAC
>JARVLU010000528.1:12019134-12032452 GCA_031762415.1 Simpsonichthys santanae | reverse complement strand
CCACCCCCCCCCCCCCCCCCCCCCACACACACACACACCACACACACACAAATTTTTGCTCGTTATTTATTTAACGCTGAATCGGAACTCCAGAGAAAACCAGTACGATTTGCGTACGCTGCTTTGCCATTGGTAAGTGCGGCTCTGCTCAGCTCTCCGCTCTTAAGTACTTCTCAGGTGTAGGTGATTTACCACAGTGACTTGTTTCCCCACTTTGTAGGTGGGATCGTCAATGCAACATGGGCAGGATTGTAACTTGTCTGTTCAAGCCACTCTGCATGTTGTGGTCCTTCAGTGCTCTATAATCAGACTTGAATTTCTTTAGTTTAACTCACCACTGCTTATAAGTCCTGTTGTAGCCATGCTGCACCATCATCTCCAATATCTCTTGGAAAATGCTCTAATTTCTTGTGGTGCCTTCTAGTGCTGTCATTTCTAACCCGAACCCGGAGCCTGGCCTCGCTAAACCCGGATTCAGACCAGGCCGGGCCATAATAACATGCTTAATGTGTGGGCTGGGTCGGTGTCGGGCTTTTTATTGTGTCAGGGACGTGCGCGGCCGCAATCCAATACATGCAAACACGGCTTGCCATACTACACCCGCTGCATGAGGCCATTTGACCGCGCGCTGACTGGCCTTGAAAGAGGTAAAAAGTTCAGTTAAGCATCAGATGGACTACTGCCAGCGACCCATCAGCCCAAATGGATGTTCATTCGACCCAAACAGGTGAGATCACAAAATATCTGACATGTCAGAGCAGGGTTCAATGCAGGCAGAAGCAGAGGAAGCATTTAATGCGCTTTGATGGCTCCTCAGCTCCGATCTTCTGCCCACTCAGCCACGCGCGTCCGCCAACCGTTAATAATAGTTGTGGTATAAGCAGTCAAAGCTTAATTAAAAATGTCAGGGGGTTGGGTTCAGACCTGTAATTACTGTTAATTCAATGGATCGGGTGGGGTTCGGAGATGATGGCTGTGAGCTGGAGCCAGGTTGGTTTCGACTGTTTGGACTGGCGTGCAACTCTAGCACTATCCATCAACGTGATGAGGAAGTGGAGTTTCACGTGTAGTTTCCAGTTTCTCTGGGTGGGCCATCCAGTGACGAATAGCTCCACTGTCCAGTCAATAGCTGCTGTCTGGTTATGTTAAAATCGACCCCTCGGAGGAATCCACTTGAAACCTCAAACAAGGTGGTCCCATACTAGGCCGAGTGGTGGGTGGGTATAGGCAGTAGAGAGACCCTTATTTGGTGCCATGTCATGCAGAGCCAATGAGAGTTGAGACAGTGGCAAAGCGCCTTTATTGTTGAGCTCAGTGATCAGGCTACCTACCATTAGTAATGCTACTTCAACAACAAGAGATTTCTGAAAACATTGTACCAACATGTTCACTGATTAAGGTTGAACAGTATAAAATCAGATTAAAAAAAAAAGCATTTTACTGTACTTATCACAACGTTCCATGTGCGTGTCAGTTGTATTGGATTTTTAGGTCAGGGCTGCTCATGAATCTTGATGTTTGGGGACAAATTCCAGTTGATTTGTTCAACTTAGAAGATAGAAAATCTGGCTTTTGGATACAAATGAAATGCACGAATAATGTTTTATTTGGACCAAGCCAATGAGCCAACTCCAAATGAGGCCAAGTCAAAAGTAAATTGCTGCCATTAAAAAAATAAAAATAATACACCCTCAAACATTTCAACCCCTCTATATAAACTGCCTTATAATGAAAACATGTGGTGATGTAACAATGTATAAAATAGCATTAGCAAGAATCGCAGTAAAGCTGTGGAGATTGGAGCTCTTTAAAGTCGATAGTAGTTCACTTTGATTTTGGCTACGCTAGCTGTTAGTTCCTCCGCCTGAGCTAACAGCTAGTCATTTCTTTAATTGATGTTATTTACAGAACTACCTACAACAAATAAGACATTAGTTGTTCATATGTTTTTCCAAAGAACCTAACTTTAAAGATCTAAAATGCCATTTGTGTCCAAAAATGAATTTAGAAGCTGAAACTTTCAAAGTAATTTTGTAGTACTGTTCTAGAGCAAGAAATACAAACCTTTAAATAATAATATTAGATGAAACAAAGAAAATTTGGCCAGTAAGATTATTCTTGAACATGTTCAAGGGCAGAATCAGGTGACGGGGCTTACTGCCGCCAGCTACTGGGTCAGTCATGGACAGAGGGTGTCCAGTGTAACAAGAGCAGGAGAGCTGTGTCACGTGAGTCGTTCATGTGAGGTTTAATGGTGGCAGTATGAAAAAAGTGTGAATGGAATAATCAGGTTCCTGGAAATCTTTATTTAACGGCCTACTGACTTAAAATTTGTTTTGACTTGTTAAAAAAAAATCTGTATTTTTCTCTTATGATTGTCTATTGTTGATTGTCCAAGGAAAATCTACTGTTGTTGTTGTCATCTTCCTTAGTTTGTAACCAGGTCTCTCTTGTAAATGAGTCCCCGAGGCTCAATGGGATTAACCTGCCTAAATAAAGGTTGAATGGATGAAAAAAGTGTGGGCCAGAGAGCTCCTTTGAACAACCCAACAGCATCCATCTTTGAATTCACAGTTTTACTTGTGAGGTTTTAGTATAAGCACTGAAAGGAAAACTGTTGCTGAGGAGCATGTGAGCGGCACAAAGAAGTTCAAAGAAAATGTGCTGCGCTGGCTGACAATCACCTTTCCGACATGGACTGACTTTAAGAACCCCGGTTCCCAGGCACTCCTGTGGGGTGATGCAAAATCCTTCGTTGGCTGGGTTCTCCTCCTTGCTGGCCAAAACCGAGCGCGGTGGTGTGAAGCGATAGGCGGGGATTCCTTTCACGTTAACGTCTTTCTCAAACTCCATGTAGATCGTCCTGGAGAGGAAAGAAGAATTTTATTTTACTAGGTAAAAACTGAAAGGAGAATTTTGTGTCGTAGAATTAAAAACACTAAAACGATTTATACTTGAGTTTATTACATCCTACAGCAATCTAAGCAACATAACTAATGGATAGGTCAAGAAACCCATCACTAACTGTAGGATCTATCAAAAACAAAAGTCTTAAGTCTAGTCTTAAGAGCAGAGTGTCAGAGTCACAGATAGAAACTGGAGAGGAGTTTGATAATCTGAAGCTCTGCCTCCCATTCTGCTTTCAGAAACTCTAGGAACCACAAGTAAACCTGCGGTCTGTGCGAAGACAGTGAAACGCTCTGTTAAGAAAATTTGGAACATTAACATCTTTAATACATTATGGAGCTTGGTTGTTTACAGAATGGTATGTTAGAAGTCAGATTTTAAGTTTCCATCAAAATAAAAATGAAGAAATATCCTCATTATAACTCTGGCAGCAACATTTTGGATCAACTAAAGACTTTAAAAAGAATTGTTTAGATGTCCAGATAATAAAGAGTCCAACAGTGAAGTGGTTTTTGCTTGGGACTTTTTTCCCCCTCATTTTGGAGCAAAACATTTCTAACCTTAGTGAAATGCACAGGTGGAGAGGATTTAATGTGGGAATCAAACTACATGTTCTTGTCAAACATCACTCCAAACCTCTTTAGAATACCATATTTTTTAGACTATATGGCGCACCAGATTTTAAAGTGCAGTATGTCTGTTTTCATACATAAGGCGCACCGGATTATGGTAAATGGTGACACATCGGAGGCAATGAGGGGTTCAGTGTTTTGCTCAGGCACATTTCGGCATGTGACTGCTGGTGGAATCAAACCCCCAACTCTTGCACTGGAGGATGACAGCTCTAACCACTCAGCCACAGACGCCCTGATTACAAGGCGCATTAAGCGAAACAAGTTCATTTTGACAGATTTTTGAGCACCGTGTACCACATAAAATGGGTTCAAGGGCAGTAAGCACAACTAGAATTAATACATAAGGTGCACTGGTAGTCCTGGAAGCCAGGTTGATGCAATCCAGAGTAAGTGAAAGGCTGCTCAGATCTTAAAAGCACAAACTCTGTCTTGCCTGTGCGTGAAAGCAAGTTAAAATGTCTGTTTGTCTCAAGTGGTCTGATCAGGCACTATTTGTTTCATTGTGGTAGGTCAACGTGTTCAGGTTGTGACTTGGCTCGTTACCAGTTTTGCTCCTTTGACGTCTTTAAGGTTAAATTTTTGTCAATTTTATCAATTATGAAAGCCTTTTAGAACTTTATACAAATAGCACATAACCTTAATGGACTTTAACCTGTGTTCCCATTTCTATGGTGCATCACACCACTAGTGCTTTATTGCATGCCACTGTTCCCATTGTGTAAATCACAGAACAAACAGAGGCTACTCAGAGACGCATTGCTGTGTCGTTACACGTAATGAGTAACAAGAGCGTCGACTCACTCGCTGGAGTGAATGTGAACTTTCGTGCCAGTCTGGCTCTGTGTCTACCTCCACTGCCAGCACAGAGACGACTCAGTAATGGACCAACTTTTGTCCCCATTTCTTCAAAAACACAAGTGAGTGAAATTCTGTCACACAATGCTATCAAATTCTTGGACTCAGTTCAAAAACATGCTTCACAACGTTGCAATACTCATTGGGAGATGGGCAGGTTAATAAAAAGCAGCGACGTACGTCTGTTGCCAGAGCACAGGAACAAAAAAGCAATGGTATACATTTTATTTAAAATGAAAACAGCTAATATCAGGGTATCCTCTCAGGATAAATAATGACTTTTTTCACTTCATAAGAGCTTGTGGTTACATCTTTATATAATAGAAGTTTATTTTATTGTCTAAAACAAAAAATAATTAAAAAAACTCAACAATCATAATGCTACATAATGAAGCTCTTTTACGATGTAGCACACTTTGTGCTATTTTATCCATTCACAAATCAAACCTCCCCAGCTTGTTCTTGAAACTGGTATAATGAAGTTTGTTCTTTTTAAAAACTCTTATACTTGTTATAAAATAACTTTATTTGCAAAAAATAAAAAACATATCACCATAGAAATACATTGAAACTTGCTCATATCTTTCTAAAAAAAGTTGTCTTTTAAATCTGCTTTAGCACTTGCTATATTGTTTTCTTCTTATGCTGCATTTAGTAGTAGTAGTAGTACTTTTAGCTTTGAGCTAGCCTTTTGCTACTTTTAATCTGTAAATAGTGTTTTTTAATGTTTTAGCAAATGTGCTACTTTTTTAGCTTCAAGAACTCAGTTTCAGCGTCTTCAACTAATTTCAGCAGCGTCAGCACTCAGCATTACGGTAATTTGCACCTTCAAACAAAATGTTTTTATTTTTTACAATTGATAAAACAAGTGTGAGACAATGTTTCAAGTGTCAATGTTTCAACTGTCCGTGGAAAAGCAGATTTTTGTGAATTTGTAATATTTTATTTGATACAGAAAGCCTGACGGAGACACTTTTTACATTCCAGACATGCGGCGAAAACAATGTTGACTGAGGCAATGAAGTTCTCGTCGCAGCTGAAATCATCAATCACGTAATGTCGGTTTCGTTTCAACAGCTCCTGGGAGATTCACTTTACTGGGAGCAGCTCATCCTTGTTCTGTGAATAACTGCAGCTTTATCCTGATAGTGGAGGAATCTGGCTGATCCTCTGTGAGAACAAAGCCCTCCATACACTGTCTGCCAACTGAGTGGGAGGAACTGCAGCCTAACAGTCATGTAACAATACTATTGACCTTTCCCTTGACCTCTGAGAGAGAAGCCAAGAACAACGCCTGATATGTTTCTACTTTAGACCTGGAATGAGAGCCTCTGCCCTGCACTGCTGGGAGCAAGAAGCCATCAAATATACAGTGATCCTTCACCTATTGCAGAGGTTACGTTCCAGAGACCTGCACGGTAGGTGAAAATCTGCAAAGTAGCAGTATTATATTTATTTGATTATTTATAAAGGTTTACGGAGGAAAAAAAGGTTAAATCGTGTCATATAAGTGAGAAACATTTCATCCCCCATCCAGAGGACTTCCTCAGTCTACAGCCTGCCAACCAGATCTGTCCCATAGGTGGCCTTCACTGCTGTGTTTCAAGCCGACCTCCTGCTGGAATCTCTAAAGCCTTTTAACACGTTCATAAAACAATTAACCATCATGTACGTACAGCAATCACATGTTTTAGGCCAGATGTCCAACTTGCTACTCACAGAAACAGCCTGAGGACAACCAAGACCAAGGTGATTCAGAAAAAAGGTTGTAAGCTCAGTCATCCAGGTGAATTAAAATTCAAATGCAGTAAGATGTTAAAGGACGCTAAAGACTCCTAATGCATTCTCACTTAGACAAAACTTAACAGAAAAAGATAATACAGTAGTCCCTCGTTTATCACAGGGGATCCGTACCATTAAGCCACACGATAAGTGAAAAACCGCCAAGTAGGAATAGTAGTACAAGTAGTGAGTAGTAGTTTATTTTAGTGTATATATACAGTATATGTATAAATAATGTTTCTTAACTCTAACTGCTCTAAAAGAGCACAGCATGTCATGATTTCAGCTCCCTGCATCCGCTGCTCTCAGCCACCTGTAAGTGCTCTTGGCCACGCCCACTTCTATTCTCTGCACCGTGAACAGCTGATCAGCTGCAGCAGGAAGTCTGCCCTGCAGCATGGGCTGCACAAAGGTACAGGAGAAAGCTTCTTTCTGCAGCTGTGGGCTGTACAAAGGTGTAGCAGGTTCTAAATAATTTAAAATAATTTATTTTAAATACAAATTCCATGCCGATCATGCGGCTCAACCATCAATCAGCCAATTGTGCCATGCCCAATCTTACTTTGAAAAACCGCGATAGAGCGAGTCCGCGATAAATGAACTGCGAAGTAGCGAGGGACTACTGTAGTTCAGTTTTCATTTTATAAAAGTCCTGAACCTTCAATAACGTAATTTCTAAGATTTAAAAGGCATACCTGCAAAACAGTACTACAGAAGATAAATAAATAATTAATGGAAAATGAGTGCAGATGCATTAACCTTATGAGAAGAGTATATTGTCCTTGCTGTGTATGTGTTCTTCCTGCCAGAGATGTTTTGGACATTAAAATTTAACCTTTTGGGACTGGACTTGTACAGAAAATTGGATTTTGGAAGGAAGGAAGTTCCTTCCTTCCAACAGGAAGATGTCTTTACAAACACCAGCCTCACAGAAATATGAGGCCTCAACCAGTAAGGAGACCATCCAAAATGGGAAAATCTCCTGCGGGGCATCTCCAATCCAAATGCAAAAACACCCGGAGGATGTTGCCAAAAACAAGGCTGGATGGAGGAAGATGAAGCTTGATGTTATACTTTGCCATTAAAGTCAAATGCTGCTGTTTTCTAACCTCGTAAAGAGGGAATAACACAAATGAAGGTGAATAACGCTGTTCTGTCTTACTTTTTGTTGTTTTTATTATTTTATTAATATTCAGAAGGACTTTCAGGAGGAGAGAAAGAGGGAGAGAGGTTTTGTCTTTAAGTTTTGGTTTTACCCATGTTTTTTTTTTGTTGTTTTGTTTTATGATCTCTTTTGAACTGACAACACCCAGAAGGGATGCTGAAGCACCGTTAAAGGGCCACCATCATAGGGGCGTGAAGTGATGTGGTGCTTTCCCATCCGACTGGACTCATTTTTGCCCTAGGCAGGTTTTCCACCACATGCTAAATACTGTACCTCCTAACTTGCAAGGACGTTGATGATAAAGAGATAAAATCCATGAACACGGGGGGAATATGTTGGGGGAAGTTATGTAAAGGTCATGGATGTTTTCACTTACTAGTGTTAAATTAATATAAAATCATGCATGTGAACTCAAGAGTGTCTTTCTGTCGACTCAGAGAGGAGTCTGATAACTGATGCACTCTGACGCCTTGAACATCTGTGAAGCAGAGGTCGTGTCTTGACCTCGTCTCTGTCTGGTAATGGGTATTTAAGCTTTTCCTAACTCTTTGTCTGTGGGCAGACCTTGGACTGGAGTGTGATGTAACACCTTGTATGCCTGTGTGTTAACTCCGCCCCTTTGCAAGGAGTAAACTGGGTTGAAAAAATCTTCTTGGAGCCTCTCTGTGCGACTTAATTGATTAATGAGTAGCGAAGGACAACTGTATATATGAGTTCTGATGCCTGTATCTGTGAGTGTGTGTTCATTTATCTGTCTGTTGGCAAAATATTGCATGCACCACTGGACAAAAATAATGAATTCTCAGAAAATAATAGCTCAATACGCATCTATAAATGATTAACTTTAGGAGTCAACCTGATCCAAAATGGCTGCCATAGCTAATTAACTTTAGCAAACACAAAAATGGCTACACCTCTGGCTATTTGACAGATGTTGAGTTATGATTTGGCGTGACATTAGCCGAGTGTCATCCACAACCCACACTCTGAGCACTAACATGTCTTGTGAGGTTTGTTCCAAAACATTAACAGTGACGTATACCTTCCTTCAAAGAATGCAAAAAATAAACAAGGATTTAACAGTTTTGACGTATTTTTATGCACCTCTTTCTACGATTTGTGTATTTGGACTATTATATTTGTATTTTGTCCCTGGTGACCTTCCATTGTTGGAAGTTTTTGCTGCCTCGACAGAATTGTGTTCTTCCTTTTATAATAAATGATTTGTTTTATTAAAGCTCATTGTCTGCATTCTGGGTCTGATCTATCCCAATAATCACAACATTTATTAAAAGCTATATTGATTCAAACAAGGTTTCACAGCTAAAGGGAAGACAAACCTCAGAAAGTTGGTATTTGAACAATGACACCTGTCTGAAGTGCATCAAAACTTTGAGGCGTCTGTGGCTCAGGTTCTGCAGCAAAAAGTCAGTATGCTGTTTGCAAGTGGGAATCCTAGCACTGCTTTTACCCAGCAGATCAATCCCATATCTCCATTTAACACATCTTTTGCTCACTAAGGCAGCAGTATAAAGGTTAGAAACATGACTGAACGAATGAATCACTGAATGATTCCTCTTTGAATTATTGAAAAAAAGTACAGGAAACAGGGAGGAGGCCTCCCCTTTGGTCATTATAAGGCAGACAGACACAATGACACCACCAGGCAATGTGTAAGTAGGTGAGAGTGTTGTGCAAACATTTGGGTGAGGGGTTTTTGGCTCATGTCCGATCAGAGTCAAAGGTAAAACCGTATCACTCCAACAGATGTTTTCCACACACCACAAAACGACAAAGATGTGGGCTGCAGCTTCTGTTTTCATTTTCTTGCTGCATTTAGGAGCTAATGACATTTATGTTTTGCAACAATCAAGGATTAACATTTTTGAAACCAAACTCCAAGGGACCAGTCTGCCAGTGTGTAAAAGGTAACTCCCCATCCACATTGATCAAGCTCTCAGTAAAAACCCGTTAACTCTGAAATCCTGGAGGATCATCCAGAAAATGTCCAGATTGCACTTAACTATTAGCAGCGAAAACAGAAGGCAAGCACTTAAAAAAGCATTGATTGTCATATGCTGGTGAAGATTCTCAGTCATCCAGGACATGATAAAATCAAAAAAGCGTTCAATACAGAAACAACTGGACTTCATTTGATATAGAAAACGTTTTGCGCTTCATCCAAAGAGCTTTCTCAATTCACAGAGCAGAGTTTGGGAGTGAGGTTTTAAAGGCTGAGATAGCGCACGCACGCACGCACGCACGCACACACACACACACACACACACACACACACACACACACACAACATACCTATGTAGATTGACAAATCACACCTCACACCTTAACAGTAGGGGTTTCTTAGTCTAATCACAGATGAGGCTCCTCTGTTTCCATCAAGTGTGAAAATCGTCTGGGGATCAGACCTAAAGCTGCATTATATGTTTTTGAAAGTTGGAACCTAATACCTCCTCCCCTGTTAAGAGAAGGTTTTTCTCTCAACATAAACAGCGCCCTTCACACACCTCTCAAACCACCTGTGTTCTCAGTCCAAAATGTGCACATTCTGGTCCTCGAATGAGAGTTCCTTGTCCGTGAGATGGAGGTGAACTGTCAGTCATGTATGGTGGCCGCTGAAGATTTCAGACCAACAATGTATTTCATTGACAACAAAGATAATGTTACTAACACTGGTATTTATCATTACGTTAGATTTATTGTTCCAGATAAATTTTACAAGGCAATATGCTAGGTTATCTAAAGGTTGGCATGCTAACTTGAGAGGCATGTAGCTAATGACAAGTTGGTTGGAAGATTGAAGATATATATATTTTTTTACAGATCAGTTAAAATAAAGTTACCATGCTCTGTTCAGCAAAATGTGCTGCACAATATTGCTCCCTGCTTCATCTGTGCTGAAAGTGAAAGTTAAAGTGAATGTCAATGACTTGAAAGTTGTCTTCATGCGCCCTCTGCTGTAAACATTGTACAATTACAGCTGGTTCCAGCATTTTAATGGGTGAAAATTAGAAGTGTTTATATCAGCGCATAATGGGACAATTATCACTGATACTAATATGTCTCCAAACACCTATTTTGGCCTAAAATATCAGTCCTATTAAGAAATTGGTCTGGCTCTAGTGACTACCA
Source organism: Simpsonichthys santanae (assembly GCA_031762415.1). Taxonomy (NCBI): domain Eukaryota; kingdom Metazoa; phylum Chordata; class Actinopteri; order Cyprinodontiformes; family Rivulidae; genus Simpsonichthys; species Simpsonichthys santanae. The sequence continues at coordinate 12,021,958 of JARVLU010000528.1, read as the reverse complement.
TCTGTTTTATGTTAAAAGTGTTTTGAAACAAACATTTACAACAAGCTATGAGAGTTAACATGCTTATAAGTCTAACAAAAAGCCACCTGTAGGTTTATTTCTTAAAATAACCCAGATAGTTATTAGAAACATGTTGATGTGTTTTTTTTAAATATTCAAAGTCTAACTAGTATGGGTTAATTCAGAAAATGATTGCATCCACCGCTGTTGTCTTTTGTCTTTCTTTCTTACTGACACTCGACAGCGACAAACCAAGTAGTTTTTATTTTTATCTAGGTGCTTTTTTTTAACAAACACTTGCCACCTTACTGTCCTTCTGGGGACAAACAAAACAAAAACAACAAATCTGTGAGCACCTCAGCATCTTTTTGCCTTCATAGTTTGTTTTGAAAGGATTATAAAATGGAAACTGTTTAAAGAAAAATGGAAATATTGCCAGACAAACTGGAAAAATGTTTTAGTTTAAAATGCACATTTCTACCATTTCTTCTACGGGGCAGCTGTGGCTGAGTGGTTAGAGCAGTCGTCCTCCAATACAAGAGTGGGGGGTTTGATTCCACCAGCAATCACATGCTGAAGTGTCCCTGGGCAAGACACTGAACCTCTCATTGTCTACGACGTGTCCCATCAGTGTATGAATGTTAATAAAGCTCTGATTAGTCTTTGTACAGATCTGTGTGAATGGGTAAATGAGACACAGATTGTGTAGTAAAGAGCTTTGAGTACCTTGAGAAGATCGAAAGGAGCTGTATAAGTACAGTCCATTTACTAATTAACTGGACAGTATGTGTTGGGTCAAAAACAGTCCTCTGATTTAGAAAAGCACCACTGTCAAGTCTTTTCTCCAACCAGTGCTGATCTGACTTGAAAGATCCAGGAAGAAGGTAGACGTAGGCTCAACTCACTTCATCAACTTTATTAATTATTCTCAAAGATGGTTCTGCAGCAGTAGCAGCAGCATCAGTCAGAATCAGTAGAATCAATAGGTTGAAAACCTTGGAGAAAATGCAGATTAACAGTTTAGTTTTAAATGTTTTTCAATTACTTAAACCATATAAATTCATAAATGTTTTAAATTGTGTAAATATATATTCTCACAAACTAGGAAGTAACCATTTTAAAGCATTTACTTATTTGTATTAATTTTGAATATAAATAATTACAATTATTTTTAGCCAACAAAAATGCCTTTTCCTCAAAACAAATCACTAGGATTTGTATGCAAGTAATTTAAGGACCAGAGAAACAAAAGTAATATTTGACTTGCATGATTCATTTCTAAGATCACAAAATAATAATTACTTATATCAAATTCACAATATAGAAAGACTAAATGTATTATCTAGACTAAATGTATCAGCTAACTTAAAGAGTCTCAAACTGCATTAGGTCAACTCAGCTCAAATCTCACAGAGACTTACAATGGAACTAAACAAAAAATCACCTCAAACTAAAGTGCTGTTTACCATAGATTTGCTTCTAGACTCAAAAACTGTTTGACAGGTTTATTGGAGCTGCTACTCACCGGTGCATGTCTACTTTCCTTCATGCACTGATTGTCACGAAGAACCACACACGTGCATTAAGAAACTAATCAGAATCACAGAAGCTACAGCATTGTTTAGACTAGAGCTCCCTCTCTGTCTGAACTATGTAATCTAACAAACTAAAGTTTGAAAGAGAAATTTGTTAAAATGAGGTGTAATTAAAAGTCAAACTATCATTTGACACAACAGTGTGCCATAAAGATTAAATAGGCTGTTACCTTCAATCAATGTATAATTTCAGTACAAGTGTTGACAATAAAGATGTATTAAAAATATCTTGACTTTTGTTATGACACTTTAGTTATTTACCAAACACTGTAGATGGAAAATCTGGATTTAAATCATAATCATGACTTGAACTTGAAACAGGTTTCATATACTGTATAGGGTGAGAATTTATTTTGAATTTTCTGGTAAATTAAGAATACAGATTATTAAACTGATCAAATTAAACAATATATACAGACCCTTTCCAAAAAAAAAAAAAAAAAAATAGAATATCATGGAAAAGTTGTTTAACTTCCATAATTCCATTCAAAAAGTAAATATTTAATTGATGATAGATTCAGGGCCCACAAGTTAAACGATTTCAAGTATTTGTTTATTTTTACATAATTTGGGCTTTCAGCTCATGAAACCCATAAAAAACAGTAATTAAAAAAATTAGAATACTGTGGCAAAATCAGCCCAATTTGTGCAGGGCATGAATGTTTTAAACTGAGTGTGACACACTAATCATCTACTAAACTCAAAGCACCTGCACAGTTTTCTCCAGGTGTCATTAAATTGATTCAGTTCGGTTCAATTGTCTAAGTTCGGTTCAACATGGGAAAGACTGCAGACATAACAACTGGCCAGAAGACCATCCTTGATACTCTCCATAGGATGGGTAAGTCACAAAAGTTCATAGTTGAGGAGGCTGGCTGCTCACAGAGTGCTGTGGCCAAGCACATCAGCGGCATGTTGTTGTTTACTACAACAAAATGGACGCCAGAGAGTGGGAGGAGTCCACAAGGTCTTAAAGGGAAAGGTATTAACACCCCACACACAAAAGAAACTGTGCTGTGTAACTCGAAAAAAGACTATTCAAAGTCAATGGGAGGTGTGTCGTAAGTACGAAACGTCGTAACTCGAGACAGTCGTATACAGGTAGTCCTCGACTTACGACGTAGATCCATTCTCAGGCGGTGGCGTAAACCAAATTTGACGTAAGTCGGAACGTACGTAAATACATGTGACGTACCTGTTTTACCAAGCGCGTAAACCAATTTTCGACG
>JARVLU010000528.1:11995141-12008018 GCA_031762415.1 Simpsonichthys santanae | reverse complement strand
ATGTTTGAAGCCACTTAGTGGTCAAGGTCAAGAGCTTCAGATCTTTTTGCGAGATATTCCAAGAAACGGGAGCGGAGTATAGGAGAAGGTCCTTTTGCCTAGTTCAGTCAGTACTGGGGGGACACTGCGGGTAATAATGTCTTGAGCACGCACGCCATAGCTGCACTCAAGTAGTGACATGTAGATGTATGAAGGCAGCAGACCAAGAAGTGATTTAAAGATGAAAATATACCAGTGAGCGAGTCTCCGTGAAGTGCATGATGTAACCAGTGAATACAGGGTGGAGTGTTACAGCCAGTTATGAATCTTAGTGCTAGTGTTGTACTCGAGAGCGGTCTTGTTCTTGAGACCGGTCTCAAGACCTTTTTTTTATGGTCTTGTCTCGAACTCGACCGCATTTGATCTCGGTCTTGTCTCGAACATTGAGGACTCTGGGTTTTATTTTAAGACTAGTCAAGACCACAACTGTGGAAATACATGTATCACTAAATTGCCAGAATATTGTCCAGTTTATTTCAACATCTTTGTTTTTATTGGATGCAAAACATACTGGTTCAAATCCAATCGATGACTCATTGCTAAATACAGTACAGTACATGGTTTAGTTGCTGCTGTCACGTCCACCCCTTTTCACCCACAGTGAGAAGTGATGTCTGGGCGCAGAAGTCGGCCAAATCATCAGTTATAAAATTTGGCTATTTAAATCACAAATAATATACAGTACTTGTAACTAATATCCATTTACGTAACTTTTATGTGTACAGTATATCTACTACTTTATTGAAACCACTGTGCAACTATATCCTTTGTGTTGAGTTCAGACTTATGAAGTTTGCCACAGCAGTTCTTTAAAGCTTGGCATGTGATGAAACTGCTTCCAATTTAACAGTTGTGCTATTTTATTGTTGCATCACATGAAGTTAGGCACTGATGTCTGATTTCTTTGTTATGTAGCTTTGACAATTTATAAAACTTGATACATTCACTCAAAAGCAAACTTGAAGTTGCAGTATCTAACTTCTATAAAAAGCATTTTATATTTTGTTAATTTTGAGGTCTTGACTTGGTCTCAAGTTAGGTGGTCTTGAACACACTTATAGTGCACCATGACAGACAGTGTCCAACATCTGCAGGGTGCTTGTAGGAGCGTTCATGTCACTGTAGTCAATGGAGGGAAGGAGTTACAAGGTGTTCTAGCATTCAGTTAGACAGGACCGGTTTCTGAAAAAGAAACCCAGTTTAAAAAGATTTAAAGATTAAATCTGCATGTAAAGTTCTTCTAGTTTTCCTTGCCTGGCATATTTAACGAGTTGATGATAGGATAATTAAATTATACAGCAGTTACTTTCAAAATGCTGAGCTGGATTTAATGATCAAACTTGGAGAGGAGTCGGGTCAGCAGGCCAAAAGAATCCGCTCAGTCCACGCCTTTAATCCAACTGCAGCACCTGTTGGCAAAGTGAATGTTACAGGTCTCCTGAAGCAGTGGTGTAGTCTACGTGATACGCGGGTATAAGGAGAATACCTACTAGAAAAGCTCAAGAACATCTGTATACCCACTTAAAAGTGTCCAATGATACATCTCATTAGGCATGTTTGATATGGAAAATGGCAGATAAAACACTTCCGTATAATCTATCAGTATGCAACACTTTGCTTTGAACTATTTTATGCAGTTGGTGCCTGGATGACTGAGCATGAACTTCGTTGTTTCATAAATTCTATAAACATGTTTTTAATACAAAGCCAACTGTTGTACAGTATGTTCATTGATTCAATTAGAAGCATGAGATGTGGAAATGTTAAATACAGTATGCTTAAAAAAACAAATTGATGATTACATCGTACTAACCAGTGTACTGTGGTTTCTAAGCACAGTATACCCACTACAAAAATGTAGACTACACCACTGCTCTGAGTAGTGGAAAATGCACTGTTCAAAAAAAGACTGAGCAGTTTTCCAAAGTGAACAGAGACTACACAAAGTTATGAGAGCTGGGTGACATTCTGCAGGAAATCAAATGTGCAAAAGATGGAGGTTACCTACCAGGCCTCTCATATTTGGACACGGCTCGTGGAGTCAAGCCACTCTACGGACTACAGGAAAAATGGACAGGAGCAAAGTACAGAGGAAAGTCACATTTCATCTTCATCTTTTCAGTTTGTCATTCCTACATCAAAGTAAACTTTTTTTTACTAAATGAAAGACAAATCATTTTTATCATACAATACATTTATTGGCGAACATGTCCAAGCAGTTCTACTGCCACAGAGGTACAACGTCAGTTACAAACTCTTCCTTTACACCTGTACTTTTTTCAAATCCTCAGGTAGAACTCTGCCCTTCTTCCGCGCTCTGTTTTTCTTATTCTCCATTTTGACTTGTTTGCGTTTCTGGATGTTCCTTTTCCTCTTGTCCTGCCGTTGCTGCATCTTTTCTATGACCTTCTCGCTTCGCTGATCCCACTTCTTCTTCCTCTGCGAGCGCATCTTCTCCTTCCTCTTTAAGGAGGCGCGCAGCATGTCCTCGTTATCTTTGATCTTGATGCCCTCCGCCTTGTAAAGCAAGTTGGTCCATTTGATTTTCTTCTCCATCTCAGAGGCCTTCTGCTCATCCTTCTCCCTCAGCTGCTCCAGCTTGGCTTTGCGAGCCTCCACCCGGTTGAGCAGCTGCTTGTAGTTCCTCCCCGTCAGCGGAGTTATGTTGCCTTTAACGCTCTGTTTCTTCTTCATCTTTATGTGCATTTTGGTTTCATATTCTTCTTCCACCGTCTCAATACTGTTAAACACAATAGAGCTCTTCGTTCTTTGATCCGAGGCAGGAGGACTCGGCTCTTCCTTTTTCACCTCCACCGGCTCCTCCTGGCCACTCTTTTCAGCCAGTTTCTTCATCAGAAACTCTTTCTTCTTCCTCTTCTTGCGCTCCCGCTCCAGCTTTCGTTTTGCTCGCTTTGCTAGGACGTCTTCTGATGAAGGATCTTTTGGGGTCCCCTAATAAAGGAAGCATAAATTAAAGTAAAAAAAAAAACAGTTAATTAAGAAAAAGTTAGTTTTCCCACATGCTGAACTGTATCTAAATAGAAAACAACTTACAAAGAGAGAAAAAGGAATAAACGTTAATGTAGGCAGTTTCTATTGAACATGCCTTCTCAGGTTAGCAGCATGTTGTGTCAACTCCATCTTTCAACAAATAAAAAAATAATAATTTGCAGTGACAATACCCTAATGTGATCAAATTATTTCACTACCAGCTGCTCAAAGTTAATTTGCATCATTTTTAACGGTCCACTATCCAAGTTAAAAGTGGGTAATGTTTTTGCTCGTATCTCTGTTTATCAAATCAGCAAAATATGTCATGAACCTGATGACATGTTTGATTAAAACTCTTAAGAGAACAATCAATGGATGCACATAGGGCTGGGCGATATCCCGATATTTTTAAAATATCGAGATACTTTTTTTTTTGCGATATAATTTGAGACTATCTCGAGATAAACAATATAGTTTTATACTTGGAAATCCTGCCATCTCTTTCTCCCAGGCGGACCCCCTCCTTCCTCCTTCTCCTTCGAACACAAACACAGCCCTCAGCCGTGCTCCCCTTCCTGCTTCTCTAGGAGTGGGCGGGCAGTAGAGACGTTTAGTAAACACAGCTGAGCGTGTGTGAAGCCAGTGTTGCCAGATTGGGTGGCTTTGGGCAGGTGGGGGATAATTTGGGTGGATTTGGAGTCAGAGCTGCAGTTTTTGAGTTCACTTATTAATCACATTCCAAACAATCATTCATCATTATTTCATAGCAAAGCTTCTCTGAACTTCTCTGAATCACAACAGAGAACTGGTGAGGCAGTTTTAGTGGACACCTCGTTCAGTGACCCGATGCAGCGGTATGTTTGAGCATCCGCCATATTGGATGTGGCAGCCATATTGGATGTGGCAGAACTGCCGGTCAACTAATAAAGGAAATAGACTGAACTTCATAAAGCACCATTCTACAAAGTGTTTTATGTTAACGCCTGTCATTCACACACACTAATACATTTGGAAAACAAACAGGCACTAAGACAGCATTTATAACTTTTAAAGTGATTATTAAAAATGTTTACTCCTTAAATGTTTAGGTTAAGGTAAGCACTAAACCAACATGTATTATTCAAGAGTGTTTACATCTACTAATGTGTGTAACACTATTACTGGGGTAATAAATATAGTAATATTCAAATTGAACATTTAATCTGTGTCTAATAACCAGATCCTGAAATGTGACGTGCAGATTTATTGAATAAAGAGCAATAACATTCACATTTAACTGATTTTGATTAATCACACTGATGAACATATAAACACCAAAATATATTTACAGAGGGTGGGGGGTGTATTGTGTTTGTGTGTCCTGATGCATGCTCAATAATCCAGGCAGAAAAATAACGACCATCTTGTTAGCCGCTAAGAACTGTATCTTTAGCATTATGATAAGTTTTATCACATTCATACACTGATGGGACACACACCAGAGGTAATGAGGGGTTCAATGTGTTGCTCAGGGACACTTCAGCATGTGACTGCTGGTGGAATCGAACCCCCAGCTCTCCCATTGGAGGACGACTGCTTTAGCCTCTCAACCACAGCTGAAGAGGATTATTGTTTAATATATGTAAATAGATGTCTAAAAAATAAACTAATGCATGTATATAGTTTATTTTTAGGCATTTATTTTGTAGAGTTACAGCTGTTAATAAATGTACTTGTGTGACAATTGGGACAAAACTTTGACTCAAGTATAATTTTGTTATTACTTTATGGAAAGAAACAATATCGAGATATATATTGTATATCGCAAATTTTTGTAAAAAAAATATTGATATTAATTTTGGTCCATATTGCCCAGCCCTAGATGCACATGTACAACTCATGAAATGTTTGGAATAAACTTATTTGGAGATGTCCGCCACAGATCATTGACCTTAGCAAACACAAAAATATCTAAGTTGGACAGTTTCACAGATACTGAGCTGAAGTTTCATGTGGTAGTAGCTGAGAGTCATTAACTACACATCTTGTAATATCACGAGCTTGTGCATAACCTACTGTTCGGAGGAGGATGACTCGCTGTGGCGACCCCTGAAAAGGGAAAAGCCGAAAGAAGAAGAAGAAGTGCATAACCTACTGTTCAAGGTTTGATTAAAAAAAGCTTTAACTCCACCTCTTTTCATCATGTGGGCGATATGCATTCCTACAAGGAATGTTGGGCCTTTAATTAAAAAAAGTGTTTTTCTTTAAATTGATTCCCAGTAAAATTTATTAAACATTAGATTTTTTTAAATAATGTTCTATAAATCCTACATTGGGTCATTTTAAAAATTACTGCAATAACATTTTTATATACTTAGCTTAAGATGAATTTGAACATTATGTTGCACAAAAAAACGTGTCTTGAATTTTATATTATGTTCTCTGATTCACAGAAACAATGAGTGGTAGGAAAATAATAGCACAGCAATCCAACTTTTTAAGTGAAAGCAAAGATGTTCTCCTTAAATTCAATGTCAGAAGAGCTTTAATGTCATTTTGTGCTTCATATTTAAATCTGCGTACCTGCCCTCTGGACTCCTCAATCTTTTCATGTAGCCTTTTACGCAACACATCTACTGCAGAGAAGCTTCTGTCAACATTCCCTCCTTGAAGACAAAAATAGACAAAGTCATGCAAAGAACTCCTGACATTTGAGCGCTAACTTGAATCCATATAAATCAGGTTTGGTACCGTTAGGTGACTGTGCTGTTGTTGGATTTCCTGCAGCAGGACTTTTCTGAGCTGCTGCAGGAGGAGGAGGAGGCTTGTGTTGTGGTTTAGGGGTCTTATCAGTGCACTTCTCTTTAAAATTATTCTTTTTTAATTTCTTCTTCTTCTTCTTTGAAGAATCAGCATCACTTTTACCCTTAAAATGAACTAAAAAAAAAAACAAAAAACACAACATATAATTAGGCATGCACCATGACTGAGCAGCTAACGTGTAAACAAAAGTACACTATGGCTGGGGAGGTTTTAACTGAGTGTCAGATCTTTATGATTTATAAAATAATTAATGTGTTGTTTTTTTGGGTACAAATCCCTCTGTCCAAAAACCTGGAGAATAGTATTTGTAAATTCCAGTGACACAAAGGGAGCTGTTAATCTGGAGCTGTTTTAACATAAAAAGAGGTCACTCTTTTAGGGATGAAGATGTTCACATCCTTGAGAGGAATGATGGTTTGACAGAGAGGTAAAGGAAGCCATCTTTGTGAAGAGAGCTTGACCATCATTAAACAAGGCAGGGGTCTCCATGTCCAACTGTCACCCTTACAATGCTGTTATTGCTAGTATCACTCAGCTCTCTGTGGATAGCAAAGCAGCCATCAGAATACTACCAATCTATCGGTAGGCTGATGGTCCTCCTTTTGCATGTGAACTTCTAGTTTTGTCTGTCGCCAGCAAACTGGTTGATCCACTATGAGAAGGTGCTATTTATAAAAAAAACTGTTGTAGCTCCTCAGACTGAAAAAGTCCATCCGTCCGTCATCTTTACCTGCTTCTTCCTTTTCTAAGTCTTTTGGATAAAATATGAAATGTTTCAACAAGAAGAATCTCTCCAGAGGGTCTGACTCAACCTGGTGAGATTTATCTACCTGAATTACTGAGCATGCATCAGGACAGCTTGTCCTATCTCCACTTCAAATTTATCTTTCTAGTATTAAAAAAAAAAAAAAAAAAAAGTTGACTCCACTATTCCACCCCAAGTTCCCAAGAACTGTATCATCCTATTTTTGTTTCCATTTTGATAACTAGTGTTCTCTTTTTACATGGTTTCACATAGGTTTGTGTTTAAGTTCACACTGATCGACTTGCCTTTCCTCAATGATTGTTTGATTCATTTTTCATTTTTATGGTACTGTTGTGTATATATGTTATAGATGTTTAAGTGGATATGCTAGAGTTGTGTTTTACTTTGATATTATACATTTAAAGATTTGTTAAAAAAGAAAAAGTCTTTATTCTGCCTCTGCCACTTGGTGTCTTTACATTAGATGTTTTGTTGTACTAAGCATGTATCACACATGAAATACAAAAAATTGAATTAAACAAATATATTAATCAAGGCAAGCGTAATTACTGGTTATTTCAACCAGTGTCACTCTTTTTCTAGAGTAAACTCAAACAGCAAGAGTGAAATAACATATTATAACGCCTTAACCATCACGCTTTCAATCCACCCTGTGGTGAATTAAGGTACTACATCAGAGGTCTGTCATTTAAGTTTAGGAGCTTTTACAAACCACTCACAGCCGAGTCATATTAATACAGTGAGCAGATTCAGATTTTTACACACAAAGTCACACAGAAAACGGTAAATAAGCCGATATTGTTCGTTAACATTACCAAAAGGTCTCTTCGGCGGCTCTTTCTCGCGCTGGGAAAACAATTTACTCGCCAGTTTCTGAATGTACACGTCTTTTGCAGCGAGGTCCATCATGATTTAAAATAAACAGTTTCTAACACTAAAACAGCAGCACAGACGAGAGCCTTTAAGGCGTAAATAATGTCAACATTTCCGTCCGCATGTGGTGAAAAAACACGAGAACTTCCGCACAGTTGCACCAGGAAGGAGTAACATTAAAAACGTTCCCCCGATGAGCGGAAACACATCAGTTATGTAGTTGTTCTGTGTCGCCTCTTTTAGCTCGGTCTTAAATGAATGGATTCATGGCTTCTTTAAAATACGTGTTGACCTATTCCAGCAGACTTCTTCCGACATTTAGGAAACAGGTGAGTTGTTTATAATATTTTACATTTTTAAAGAATTTTGTTTACAGGTAAGTTTTTCGTTTTATTTTGTTTCAGTGTCATGTCATTGACGTGAAGAGGACCTTCTTCTTCCTGCCCAGACTCCATAAACGTTCAAACGGTACTTTTTATTAAGTTTACTTACTTTTATTTTCAACTTTTAACTATTTTTTGACATGTGAACAGAGACACAAAGAAAATATTTTGCTAAATGACTAAACATTAACTGTGACTAGCTTTTGTTAACAAAAAAATTAGACTGTGCTGTTAAGATATGTGTATTAGCAAGTGGTTAATATTCAAACAAATTGATTGAAAGAGCAAAAAGTTTTTTTTTTTTTCCAAAATAAATAATTAAAAAAAATATTAAAGTGGGATAATTAAGGTGCTGTTTTTCCATTGAACAATAAGAAAAATTGGCTAATGTCCACATATGTTATAGAGATTAATCTTTTAGTGCAAGTTCTTTGATGAATGTTCAAAATGTAGTTTTTTTCAGTTGTATTTTTTTTTTATTATTTTTTTTTTACCCATGGTATATACAGTATTTGTTATATATATTAGATCTTTACATTAGCCCTGAGTCAGATGGGTTGATTTAGTAAAATAGCTACTTGAAAACACAACATAAGCCTGTTGAGTTGTTGAAAAAAGTATTTTTGCACTTTCAAGAAAATCAAGCAGCAAAAGTTCAAAATTGTCATGGCTTTCTTTCAAGTAGGAGGTAAACGGCTAAATCAATTTTGGGTACTTTTCCTTTTTCATGTTCAGTGAAGATTCATTTTATTCCAGCCAAGAAATATTATTTGATTGATTGATAAATTGATTTGTAAGGAATGACCCTGCTAGTGAGAAAACAAATCAAAGTTGCAGCTGAGGCAACACTGAGACTAACACACCTAGTAAAAGTGAGAATTGAAATTTAAGGTTTTGTAGCAAAAAGTTAATATTTGTTTAGATATATTTTGTTTACATAATCAGAGCACCTCACACTCAAATGTAGATAAATCCTATATTTTTAGGTAACATTCATGTATTATTAATTTTTTTCATTGTTGTGCATGAATTCACCTTGAATGTGAACATTTTCAGGCAGGTTTATTAACTCCCAGCGACTGAGCAGCAACTCTGCAGCAGTTAAAGCAGAGAAAAGAGAAGACTCTTTCCTCAAATGGTTCCTGCTGCTCATCCCTGCCACCACCTTTAGCCTCGGGACATGGCAGGTACAGCTCAAGATAGTTTCCCGTTACTTTTCTATGTCCTGTGTTGAGTTAAACAATCATATTTCTTGAAGGTGAAAAGGCGACAGTGGAAGATTGGATTAATTAATGAGCTGCACAAACTGACCACAGCAGAACCCATTCCTCTTCCTCTTGAGTAAGTAAAAAGTGGACTCGCATAAAAGTCCATTTGTATGAACAGCATTAAAATGATGCAGTTATAGTCATAGGTCTTATATGACACATGTAGGTTCACATGAACAGCTTTGAAATGTGATCTTTTTTTAACAAAACAAAAAGATTTAATTTATCTATACAGATAATGTCCCTTACCACTTGGCCCTCAAAAATACCAACAAGTACAATATTCCCACTCTCTTTACACATTCTCTATTGCACATAGAGTGAAGAATTTCAAGTCTTTAATTCTTGTAGTTGTGATGCTGATGGCTTACAGATAATGGAAAACCCACAATTGAGTTTCTCATGACATTAGAATATTGTGAGCAGGTTCATTAATGTAAACTCCAGGTGTCACACCCTAATCAGCTGATAACTCCTAGACATGAGCTACAAATGTCTCCTCAAGTCCAGCCACTCCTGAACCAGAGACAATGTCAGAAGTGTCCTACCTGGACTGAGGAGAACAAGAACTGGACTGTTGCTCAGATAAAAGTAGATTTTACGTGTCATTTGGAAATCAAGGTCCCACAGTCTGGAGGAAGAGTGGAGAGGTCCAGAATCCATGTTGCTGAAGTTTCCACAGTCTGTGATGATCTGGGGTGCCATGCCATCTGCAGGTGTTGGTCCACTGAGTTTTCTGAAGTCCCCAGTCCACGCAGCATCTACCAGGACATTTTAGAGCACTTCATGCTTCCTTCTGCTGACGAGCTTTATGGAGATGCTGGTTTAATTTTCCAGCAGGACTCGTCTCTGCCCACACAGACAAACGTACCAAAAGCTGGCTGTGGAATATTCAAATTTTCTGAGACACTGAATTTTGTTTTTCATTATCTGTAAGCCAACTCTGAATTGTCCCTAGATGTGAGAGAGAGTGAATGGTTGTTTGTCTTGTTTGTCTTGTTTGTCTCTGTGATGGACTTGTGACCCGTCTAGGGTGTACCTCGCCTCTCACACATTGATGGCTGGACATGGGCACCAGTGACCCCCGCGACCCAAAAAGGAAAAAGCGGGTAAAGATGGATCATCTGTAAGCCATAATCATCAAATTTACAAAAAATAAAGGCTTGAAATATTCACTCTATATGTAACAAATCTATAAAATATTTAACTTCCTGAAATTAGTGACAATTTGTTTTTTTACTTTTTCAAGCTACTTTAATTTTTTTTAGATGCACCTGAATGCCATACAAAATATAGAGTCACACAGTTCATTCAAATGAGAGAAAAGAAGAAAAAACGTTTTAAACAGCATGATTTAAAAATTTTAATTGTGTCCAATTATTTTTAAATAGGATGGAAATGCAAAACTCTTGGATCAACTTCAAACTTGCTTAGCCGATATTTAAATAATAATGAAATATCTCACACCTGATTATAAAACTGCTTTGGGTTTGGGTTTAGTTATTTGAAACATAATGATAATACTGTACTGTATTTTATACCTTAGCATCTGCACTTTAGGTTCATATTCTACTGTGTGTCAAAATACAATAAGTGGTCTGCATACATGGATTTGTCACTTTTGTCCTTGCACACTAGTCCTCTAGAGATAAATCAGCTGGAGTATAGAAGAGTGAAAGTGCGTGGACACTACGACCACTCAAAGGAGCTGTACATCATGCCCCGCTCACTTGTCGACCCGGAGAAAGAAGCCAGAGAGGCGGGAAGTCTGTCCTCGAGCGGAGAGATCGGCGCTAACGTCGTCACCCCGTTCTACTGCTCTGATCTCGGGTAAATAAAAGCACCAAGTCATAGCTCTAACAGCACAGCTGCAATAAACCAACCCGCTACTTGTTTCTGCAGCATCACGATCCTGGTGAACAGAGGATATGTCCCAAAGCAGAAAATAAGACCAGAAACCAGGATGAAGGGGCAGGTTGGTGTTTCAGGATGAGACGCATCAGACCATGAAGACCATTCACCATGACACAGAGTCAAACTAGGAATTTGAAGTGTACAGGAAAATAATGTACAATACATAAATATTACAATGTACCAGGAAGATCAATAAGTATTATTTATTAGAATCCGTCCAGCTGAGCTGGAATAAATAATATGCTTCCTTCACAGCAGCAAATATATATATATACAGTGTATATATATACTGTGTATATATATATATATATATATATATTTATTTATATTGTCTTTTTTTTGTAACCTCATGTGTACTGTTTACATCCAGGTGGAGGGGGAGGTGGATGTGGTGGGAGTCGTCAGGCTGACCGAGACACGGAAACCGTTTGTACCAAATAATGACATACAAAAAAACCGCTGGTATTACCGCGACCTGGAGGCCATGAGCCATGTCACCGGAGCTGAACCCATCTTCATCGATGCAGACTTTGGTACGGTCTCATAATCCGATTAAACGTGGCGCTGGATTTTACGAAGCACAGCTGTACAGAAAATCAGATGGCCTTAAAATGATGTGGAATATCTTCTATTGTACAGGGAGCACAATTCCTGGAGGACCAGTTGGTGGACAGACCAGAGTTACACTGAGAAATGAACACATGCAGTACATAATAACATGGTATTTACAGTTTGGTGGTTTTTTATTTATTTATTTTTTAAATCTTGACATGTTTATTATGAATTCCTTTTCTTTCTGTTTGTAGGTATGGTTTGTGCGCAACTACTTCCTACTTGTGGTATGCCAAGTTCATCAAGAAGATTAAACTATAAAGCAGATTGTTACACGTCTAAATGCTGATTGTATCATAGAGCTTGTATGTGGTGCATCATTTATTCACTATAAAAGTTTGTCATTTCTTGTTTGTAAACATAAATTAATAAAACGTGGCAAAATACTGACCTCATCTGTTGTAAACGCTGTTTTACCGTCTGTTAGTAGTAAAGTACCAGTACTGTACTTGTTTTCCATTATGGATTTCAACACTTGAAGCTGTAAACTCATTTGGCGAAATCGACACCAGGACATGTTTCTTGTTCGTATCTCCAGAGCTTCATCTAACACTTGTTTTAATGTCACCAGATTCAGAAACGAAGGTATTCAAGCAATGCTCAGTTCTGTAGAGCTGCTGGGGCTGAGTGGTTAGGGCAGTTGTCCTCCGATGCAAGAGTTGAGGGTTGGATTCCACCAGCCAGCAGTCACATGCTGAAGTGTCCCTGGGCAAGATGCTGAACCTCTCATTGCCTCCAATGTGTGTCCCATCGGTGTCTGAAGGTGATAAAGCTCTGATTATTCTCTCTAGAATTTGTTCAGTTACCTTTGTAGAGTGCTGGTAAATGAGGGCACAGATTGTAAAGAGCTTCAGGTGTCTTGATAAGAGAGAAAGGTGTTATACCAGTACGGTCCACTTACCAGTTTAGGTCTTAGGACTGCTGAACTATGTCAAGTTTTAATAATAATAATAATGTCACACACAGTCATCACTGTATGTTTCCATACAATGGCAAAACTATGTATTTAACCCATCCATCACCAGGTGGTGCAGTGGGCGGCCATTGAGGTCGCCTGGGGGAGCATTTTGGGGATGAGGTGTGATGCTCAGAGACACCATAGGTATGCAGTGACTGGCAGTGGTAATTGTTACTGTACTTAAGTACATTTTTCATGTATCTGTACTTTACTTAAGTAGAATTAAATGTGGGTACTTTTACTCCACTACATTTTACATGAAGTATCTGTA
>JARVLU010000528.1:11978066-11995041 GCA_031762415.1 Simpsonichthys santanae | reverse complement strand
CTACATTTTTATAATGTGTTGAGTTACAAGTTACATTCACGTTGCAGTTTTTTGATTTGTCATTAGTTTGAAAGTAAACGTTGTCGAGAGAGCTGGTCCATTGAATCACTGCAAAGTGGACAGGTGACATTAGATCCACCTTCAAGAAGAGCTGGACCAATGATGTATACTGTATTATAGCATACAGTATACGTCAATGAGCTGGGGGCACCCACAGCACCACTAACACACCCAAAATGGATTCCACTACAGAGATTCAGCCAGAAGATACAAAACATCCATGGCCTTATAGAAAGATTATTGAAAGATTATTAAAAGACTACCATATTGAAAGATTATTGAAAGACTGTTCAGTTCAGATTCTCTCTCCCAAAAGAGCCAGACTGAACTCAAAACTTTGAAAACCAACTTCTTCTGAACTTGAACAATAAATCCTTGCTGCAATATTAAAAAGTGTCAGTTCATGGATGTTAGGAGACGAGATGTCTCTAAATGTCTCGACACTCAGGTCCAAGTTTTGAAAATGGTGTCAGGAAATTAAAATGTTGTTCATATTGACCCATTTACAAGTTGGACTAGACATTATTTTAACTAGAGTTGATGACAAACTGGAGTTGAAATGATCAGAGCCTGTTCCGTTGTTAGGTCTAATGCTTTTTTTTTTTTCAGGTAGGCAACTTTTATATAAATGTTTTACTGCAGGACACATTGGTTTTGTGTTGTTAAATAAAAACTTTCAAAAGATATAATCATTCATCTTTCTTATTTTGCTTAATGACATTCAACTCTGCAGATCATCCCTGAAATTCTGACAGAATCACAAGTCCAAGTGTGAATTGTGTCACAGACTAAACACAATAAAAACATGTATTATCTGCAGCATTGTTCATTAAAAATGAGTCAACACTATTAATGTATTACAGAAAATATACATACAGTAGGTACACTTGATATTGTAGACCATTGCATCAGGTAATACATTCAGCAAGTACTTTTACTTTAATAGTTTTAAGTATTTTTAAAAGCAAGTATTTACTTTTACTTAAGTAAAATATTAATATGGTTCTCCTACTTTTTCTAGAGTACATTTTTGTCTGTTTATTTGTACTTTTACTTAAGTACAGTGTTTGAGTACTTTCTCCACCACTGGTCTGACTGGGAATTAAACCTAGTACAGTACTTTCAGGTCCCAGGCCAGCAGCCCTGCCTCTATGTAGTCCAGATTTTCTAATTTAGGACTTGTAAAAATGTTGAATTCATTCAGTTACCATTTTTTAATGTTCTGTTGTCATCCATAGATCAAGGACTTATTTTACACTGTAACAAAATTAACTTTTAGTGATTCAGTTGGATTTCAGCCTTCACAAAAACTCTGATGCTGAAATTGTTCTGATTAAGGCAAATCAAGTCCTCTTCTGCACTCCAGACAGGTCCTTCGTGTTCTTTAAGGTTTTGAACAATTGATGTCCATCAACAGTCCAATGATTACTTTCTGTCCATTCACAAAGTAACTCATTGAAGTTATAGAGCAAATGGTTTGGCGTTGAACGTACATTTCTGCCTTAGCATAAATGTTTCACCACATTTAAACGATTCCCAGGATTTCATGAAAAATTTAAATTTTAGAGTAAACCCTAAAATTCCAGATATTAGTCACAAAATGCTGAGAATTTGGGATCTTGGATGGAGGGCTAAGTATATGTGCTTAACACAATCACTCAATTATACTGTATAACATCCAGATACAAAAAGCACCATAAGTATTAATGCCTACACTGTATTGATAGAATACATGTACTAATACACAAGCACATCAAAATCTCAGAGCTCTATGGTCATATCAGTGTTTGAATTTTTTTTTATTTTTTTCAAATTCCAATTTTCTTGAAAGGTTTTCCAAGAGTTGCTGGGAACCCAGTGAATCGGAAACCACACTTCCATTAGCTGATTAATACATCTTTATAAAAATAAGTTTGTCGTGTTCATACGATGACTGCACGATATGTAAAACCAACCCGTACTGTTTGAATAATAAAGACAAAGTCTGTAACTAGGACATACATTTTTTATTCCAAACAATTTAACCAAGCTTGGTAGCCAGCTCCTTGGCCTTTGCCTTCTCCAGCTTAGTGAAGCGAGCTGTAGATTTAGGACCCAGGATGCCGCCTCCCCAATGACGACGAATCTGTAAAACAAAGTTTATAGGATTAAAAACCAAGTAAAACTTTGTTTTGAGAAACCTGTTTGAAAAATGTGAGGAACACCGACCTCTTCAAATCTGTCATTGTAGTTGGTCTTGATGGCCTCCACGAGCTTCGCAAGTGCACCTTTGTCCTCACTAGAAATCAAAACAAGACCAGTTAATACTGCAACACACGTTGCCTTTGAGGAAAAAACTGAACGTAAAAATAATAAATAAAGTTATATCTGAACCAATATTTTTAAAGCTACTTCAACAAGGCACAAGCAAATCAGAACCAATATTTTTAAAGCTACTTCAACAAGGCACAAAGCAAAAAATAAAATAAATGTTTGGTCACTTACGGGTTAATCTGTGTGAAAGCAACTGATGTGCATGTCTTCCTATGCACCAGTCTGCCCAGTCTAGCTTTGCCCTTCACGATACAGTATGGGACACCCATCTTACGGCACAGAGCAGGCAGGAATACAACAAGCTGAAAAAGCAGAAGTTGGTTAAAAACTATACATTTTGCCAACAGAGGAGTCAAATCTGATCACGGTGTAAAAATAAACTATTTAATTAGTGGTCTCTGCTCAGGGTTAAAAAGCTCGTGTTTTAATCCACACAGAGGATTCAGGTGAAGAAATTCAGACATCATTGCCAGTGACCACTTTCATTTTTTTAAAAAAAAAAAAAAAAAAAAAAAAAAAAAAAAAAAAAAAAAAAAACATCTGGAGTTAACATGAATCTTAAGTGCAGAACTAATCTCACCTCAATTGGATCCACATCGTGGGCAATGATGACCAGCTGGGCCTTCTTGCTCTCCACCAGAGAGGTAACGGTGTTCACACCTGGAGCACAGGGAAACAATTAACCGCCAGTCTGAACACACTGGTCAGAGAATCCTTCATACTGTGGCCAATGCTCAGGGTTAAAAAGCTCAATAAGCATCAAAACAAGTTTCAGGTGAAGAAATTCAAGTCATCACTGCATCCTGGCCAAGTTGAAGAAGACAGCTGTATGAGTTTACAGCAACTCATCCTGTCTGATAAACTTGACAAATCTTAGGTGCATCTCACCAGCACGAAGGACAGGAGGCCTTTTGGTGGGGGTGTCTCCTTTCCCAGCTGCCTTCTGTTCAGCACGAGCCAGCAGCCTCTTCTTCTTCTCCTGCTTGGTCTCTGGTCTGTACTTGTGGGCCAGCTTGAACAGCTGCGTGGCTGAGGAGGAACACAGAACATTTTAAATAAAGCTCCAAGACTGAAGAAGCAAAAATACTGAGTATTTCAAATCTGTGCATCAGCGATCTTGGTGGAAATTGTCATCTTAACTAATCAGATAGCAAATATTTCACATCATCTGCAAAGCAGGGATAGTAAAGACTTCCATGCTCAACATTGAGAAACTCAAGCTGGCTTCTGACGGTCTCACCAGTCTGACGGTCCAGAGCCTGGGTGAACTGGTTGATCGCAGGGGGAACCTTCAGACGCTTGTAGAGGATGGAGCGTTGCCTCTGCAGGCGAATGTAACGAGGCCATTTCACAAAACGCGTCAAATCACGCTTGGGCTGAATATCCTGGCCTGTGGGAAAACAAGACGTTTCACACCTGATACTTTAAATATCTGCATTTTTTTTTTTTACTTATTTCACTGTAAGTGCATCAGCGATCTTGGTGGAAGGTTGTCTTCAGTGATCTTAAGATAGCAAATATTCGTTTACATCACCTGCACCAACACAAACCCGTTGCTTGTTCTTAAAAAGCAGCTACTCACCGATGCTGAAGTTCTTTGGCCTTTTCTCAAACAAGGGGTTGACGACTTTCTTGGCCTCATGTTTTTTGGCCACAGAAGGGGCAGGTGCCACCTTCTTCCCCTTAGCCTTCTTTCCCTTAGGCTGTAAAATAACGTTACAATAAAAATTCACAAATTTACAACACAACTCAATTGGACAAGCTTAAAATCTATTGAAATTAACATTTATTGCACTGGTATAAGTAACGCAGTTCTGAGAAGTCTTATTTTGAAATACACAATAATAATTGCTTATTTTTAAGCCGAAGCAGCCTTAGGAACACTAAAATATAAGCAGCACTGCGAAGCTAAAAAGCAATGAGATAATAAATGCTAACGCTGCTGCAGTCAATGACATTAAAATTAAAAACAGCATAGACAAGAAAAACCAATAGATAATTAATACATACAGGTAAAACTAACGTGATTAGATTGAAATGTGCAAAATGAAAGGCTAGCGAGTGGATGCTAAGGCCTCTTGCAATTTTTAAGGCTAACTCTCTCGTCCTACATTAAATTAGTCTTATAGTGCTTCAACTGGGTCATTTACATTTTAAAAAACAACCAGACAAAAAAAGGAGGATATTTTGGAGATTAGCCAGACTTTAACGTGGTTCTGAGCTAGCTTTAGCCTCCAGCAGGCAGGAACAGCGTTGATCGTACCGGCTACACTTCAGTCACTTTAACCCATTTTACTCATAAATGAAACTATATAATCAACTAATATCATCACATAATCCACGGGAGGACTTTAAACACTTGATTACAACCCTTCATAATGTAAAAAACAATACCACCAACAAGGATGCAGGCAGATAAAAGAGCTTAAATGTTTTCTCAAAAGAGTCCGCTAAGTACCCACCATGTCGGTTCAGGCAGAAAGGAAGAGCAGAGGATTGTGGGTAAAGTAAATACCGCGAGAGTTCCGCCTTTGTAGTTCGCTGATCCCGGGTCAGATTTCTCCGCTTCTCTGAAGATAGTCGCAAGTATTTATGTTCATTCGAAACAGACTCAGGATCTGATAGTTTTAAAACGTGTCGTACGTCATTTAAAATTATGTTTTGACTCGATCAGATATCATTTTTTAATATAGGATGTAATAGTTCAGTATTTTAAATGTAACATAGTTTATTTATGGAAATTTTGGGAGTATTTTATGCACAAATTCCTTTTTTTTTATTGTGAGTATAACTTGTTTGGAGCAAGCTTATTTTTTCTATTTATCTAAATATGGAATGTTAGGTGTTATAAAACACGACAAAAGTTGATGTAATTTAATTTAATTAATGATATACGTATTCCAGTTCAAACCGTTGGCTTAGCCATAGATGTATAAAACGATAGTGAATACTGTACTTGAAAAAAAAAAAATTAACCGAGACAATTCAGTCAAAATCCAATTTTATTTATATTTATAAAGCTCTTTAAAACTTCTCAAAGGAACAAAGTGGCATACTGATCAGTATAACAAAACAAACGTTACTAACAAAATAAATCTGAAACATTTAAGAGGAAAACCGAGTCACACACCGGTAGACTAAAAGGGAACAGATCCAATTATGAATACGTCACTTCCGTAAACATGTTGCGATATTTTTTCAAGTGATCCTCCTCCATCTCGCGAGGCGTGCGTCTTGCGGTTCTTTTACGTGCTTCGCCGCTTCTGTTAGCGGGGTGGGGGAGAGGGGGGGTCTGTTTGAGGATGGTGGTTGGGATGTTTTACGTCTTTCGGCTCTTCTCCCTGCTAGCATACTGTCACCCACAAATGTAGCTTATTTACGCTAACACGAGCTGTAGCCATCATGGTTTAGACAGCCGCTTCTCGTCTTCTTCTTCTGTGGTAAATAATGAGTGTTTTTAACAGCTGTCATCGCTGTAGACCGGGGGTTTTTCCTCTCCTTTCGTAGGTAAACACTGGGCCTGTCACTTTCTCTGCTGAGCTGTCATCCTCTGTACACACACTTGGGCTCACTTGTGAAAAGGCAGTGTGTGTTTGAGCTTTGCAGTCTGGTATGACGAAGCTACTACAGCAGTCTCTCTCTTTAGAACACAGTTTTCTCATTCAGCCTTCATTGTGAGAAGCTATGGCCGAGCAGGACGTTTGTCCTCACCTGGACTCAATAGGTGAGGTGACCAAGGAGGACCTGCTCCAAAAATCCCAGGTGGGTTTTATTTATTTCTAGTTAAAAAAAAAAAAAAAAAAGTCAGGTGTGTGTTATCTTTACATTTATTTGTGTGGGAGTCCAAATGTATAATTTTCACATCTATACTTCAGGGGACTTGCCAGTCTTGTGGAGCCGGGGGCCCCAACTTGTGGGCTTGTCTTCAGGTAGGAATTGAAACTTAATTACAGCTGCACTCTGACATGCTAACTAAAAGCGTTAATTGAATTTGTTGTGTGTTTTTTAATTTCATTTTTTATATATATATAAAAAAATCATATTCTTTCTTACACTATGTTTCTGTTGTTTAGAGTGACTGTCCATATGTTGGTTGTGGGGAGTCCTTCTGTGACCACAGCACCCAGCACGCACAGGTAAACTTTTTCTGCCTTTTACTTCTCCGGCTACCAGAAAACACAATCGATTCAAAGTGAGTTGTTTGCATGCTCCCTGCAGGTGAAGAAGCACAACCTGACAGTGAACCTGACAACCTTCAGGATCTGGTGTTACGTGTGTGAACGGGAGGTCTTTTTGGATCAGAAGCCAGCCCTCGTTCAGGTGCCGGCTGCCCACCACCACTGCAAAGCTGCAGGGCAGGTGGGTTTTCAGATCACATTACTTTATATTCTGTCTCTGCTTGCTTCATACATTAAAAAAACTATAATTTATATTATGTGTTGATAGGCCTGTCGTGATAAATAATAAACAATTAATCGCATCATAAATTACAATTATCAACCTCATTTTAATTTATCGGCTTTATCGTTTCTTCATGTCTCTCTTTCTATTGAAGACACCGGATGACAAAAGGTTCAACTCCGGTGCTCTTCACTGACCCCTCCCTTTCTCTTTTCTCTTTAAAATCCATTTTAACAATCCAGAATCGCGTTTTTGGATCGTTAAAAGCAGCTAAGCTGAGAAGCTAAGCTACAAGCTAAGCTAACAGGCTGACCTTGTGGGGGGTGGGGGGGAACCTCTGTTTTGTTGAAGCTCCAAAATTCATGATTGAAACTTGTGCCTTTGTGTAAAAAGTTGTTTTTCTCTGGAAAAAGAATCTGAGAACTTGTTTACTGATTTTTTTTTTTTTTTAATTAAAAGCTTTGTATGAAAAATGCTATGCTAAAGAGCTCACACCGAGTGTCCGTCATTTTGAACTGAAAACATGAAGGAGAGACAGCCCATGTCACGTCAAGGGGCTTCCCTCCCTTTTTTCTTAAAGAGACACACTGCTCCCTCCCTCACTATCCATCCTTTGGTTCAAACAGTCTAATACTGCCATCCGGTGGTCATAAAAAGGTACTACATGCATAACAAATTAACCAACATTTCTTCTTAAATTTGACAATAATTAATCATTATTGTCAAATTTCAAACAATATTATCGATTATCGCAATAACTTTTGAGACAATTAATCATCCAGCAAAATTTGTTATTGTGACAGGCCTATGTGTTGATGATCTTCCCAGGATGCAGTGCCCCATTCAGGGGGTCACCCCCTGAAAGCAGTACCGATCGCTGTGGCAGAAGAAGAAGGCTCGGAATCGGAGGAGGATGAGCTCAAACCGAGAGGTGCAAATTGTGCTGTTTATCGTCTTCAATGGCAAAACTAGCCTTAAAGGATCGAGAAAAGCTTTCAAGCATGCCTTAACAAACTGCTGTTTTTGAGCTAGAAGCAACAACCCTTTGACTTCTACTGCATCCTAATATGTAAATGTATGTAAGAGCTTCTCGGGGCTTTTTCTTCTTGCTTTTAGGCTTGACAGGAATGAAGAATATTGGAAACTCCTGTTATATGAATGCTGCTCTGCAAGCTCTGTCCAACTGGTGAGTGCTCTTATCCCCTCATGTTAAACCTAACCGTGAGTGTTCGTCCCTTTTTTCCTTCTCTGTGTTAATGTGTGTTTTGTCTTCCTCAGTCCTCCTCTCACTCAGTACTTCCTGGACTGCAGTGGACTGGTGCGCACTGATAAGAAGCCGGCTCTGTGTAAGAGCTACCAGAAACTCATCTCAGAACTCTGGCACAAGAAACGGTATATAAACACTGTTCACTACATCGTTTTGCTGTAAAGTTACTATTTTCAAATCAGCCGTTCATTCTTTAATCGTGACGTCTGCCCTTTTCAGGCCCAGCTACGTTGTTCCAACCAGCTTGTCTCACGGCATCAAACTGGTTAACCCCATGTTTCGAGGTTATGCTCAGCAGGTAGGCTTTTATTTGTGAATCCAGCTAAAAAACACAACTGCCTTGTCTTTCTCACATTCAAGTTGAGAGGATTTTTTTTTTTGTTGTTTCTTTTTTTTTTTTGTAAATCATGTCACTCTGTCTCTGGTTTATGATTGAAAACACGTCTCACACAACTCCTGAGTCGTCGGAGTATTTCTGCAGATGACAACACTCTGGAGTTTTTCTGACAGTCTGATGTGTACAAGTAAAATGGTGAGAGTCCAGTCGTGCTGCTGCGGTGCTCACGTGCTGCCAAGCATCCTCTCTGATGCCCTTTAGGGTACAGAATAATTAACTGGGAACAATAAAGTTTGGAGATTTTAGATCTATTTACTGATTTTCCTGTATCATGTCTGCAGAATGCACCTAAAAATCTGACTGTCTAACCCGGACAAGTTTAAATAACTGACTCTCAGCTTTGCTCAGACTTTGGAATTTGACTTGAGTTTGTAAAAATTCAAACAAACTCAATTTGGTCTAGTTCAAAAATATAATCTTTGTGTTTGATATCTGAACAGGATTTCTTATTTATTTATTTGTCATTAATGTCTTTAGTGGGCCTAAGTTCTTCAAAATCTGGTGTCGCGTCTTACAAAACACAAAAAAGAAGACTTGGGTCAGAAGTGATGCACATCATTGTGAAATGCTTGTGTTTACTCAGTTTGTCTGTGATTGTGCAGACAGAAGCTTCTGGTGTTGTAAACTGAGTTTTTATCGCCCGCAGCCAAAAACGGGAGAGCAAAAAAATGTTTCTGCATGTATCTATGCGTTTGTTAAAAATGGCCACCTTTAAAACAACCGATTTGAAAGATATTGAGTTGATGTGGTGGCTGAGCATCGTCCCCAGCGAGCTCAGTCGTCTACACAGACATGGTTGGAACTCGTTCATATGATGTTTGTCACGTAAGGCAGCGGGTGACGTGCATTCCTTTAAGGAATAAACCTTCAGCTGGTTTTGTTCCACCAGGACACCCAGGAGTTTCTTCGCTGTCTGATGGACCAGCTCCACGAGGAGCTGAAGGAGCCGCTGACTGAGTGCAGCATGAGCAGGGAGGGGAGCGACGCCGACGACAGGAGAGAAGGAGACCGCTCCCCGTCCGAGGACGAATTCCTTTCTTGCGACTCCGGCTCCAGCAGCGACCGAGGGGAGGGAGGAGGGGTGGGCGACGGCGAGCTGCTCCTGCAGGACGAGTGCGACGGGTTCAGGCCCCCGTCCGTGGGAGTGATGGGCGTCGGTTCTCCGGCGGTGATCTCGGAGAAGGAGAGGCTGAAGGAGAAGAGGGTGTCCGGCTCGCCGCTGCGTGGGGGCTCGCAGGAGATGGACGAGGACGCTGATGTGGACACTGCAGCTGAGGAGGGGCCTCCTGTGAGGGAGGAGGAGGAACAGCCGTCACCAGCGCCCAACTCCGAGGCCCAAAACCAGGAGAACAACCAGATGCCTGCTTCAGGGCCGGGACAAGTCCAGAGCAGCGCCTCAGGTTGAAGATCAGCAGGAACATTAAACATCAGGTTTATGATGCGTTTTCAAACGGCACCTGTGATCTGCTGTTTTTACAGAACCAGACAATGAAGCGTCCATGACCCAACCTCTGTCCACTCCCTGCAGTCCTGTCCGAACTCTGCAGGAGCTGCATCCCAAACTGTCCTCCAGCCCGCCTCGCTCCAGCCCCCTCCGCTCTGCAGGGCCTGCATACTCCTTCAAAAAGGGTAAACGCTTCTTCTGCTTCTTAAGACTGAGAAACTTTAAAACTTTTGTTGGCTTTTTTTATTTATTTATTTTTTATTTATTTATTTTTTTAACCTCCATTTGAGTAAATGACACAAGAGCTGTGGGAGTCAGATGCTTTTAGTCCTTTGAATTCAAACTTTTTCACTGTGTACAAAGCAAATTTAGGTAAAAGTTGAGTTTTTTGTTACTGTGGTGATGTAAGTTCACAACGTTCATCTTTGTTCATCCTGAAATAAGTGTTCACTTTTTTGTTCTTCACTCCAAGAAATACAGAAATGTTGATTTCTGGCTCAGTCTAAGCTCAAGTACGTCAGTAACTGTGATGCACAATTTATATACTGTATTTCTTTCTGAACAATGTGACGGATAATTTTTTTACTTTTCTTTCACTACTCTGAATAAGATCATGTAAATTTGAAGAAAATGTGAAAAGAGCTGCTAATTACAGCATACTCGTAAAATTGGGTTTGCCTGTTTTATTTTTAACAGTACAGTTTATTATTAAGAATACTGTAATTATATTTGGTCTAAAAGAGATTCATGTTCACTTCTGTAATAGTAAATATTACTGCAATTCTTTTATGATATGAGTTTTAACATTAGATGACTACAGTTGAAGATCAAGGAATAGATTATAAAAGATAAATTGAGCCTTAAAGTGATATTCTGGCCATTTTTCTTCCAGCTCAGCTGCTGCTCAGTTCCAGAAAGAAGAAGCAGTTCCACTTCCGCAGCGTGATCTCAGACATCTTCGACGGCTCCATCCTGAGTCTGGTCCAGTGCTTAACTTGTGACAGGGTGAGACGTGCTTCACAGGTTCTAACACCAGGGGGCGCTCCTCACACATCCTCACACTCGTATGTGTTATAATACTTTAGGACAGGGCTATTCAACTGAACTGCTCAAGGGGGGCACAGTTTCTGAAAGCCAGCAGCTCACGGGCCAGACCTCCAGCGTTTATTATATAAATAAACCAAGTTTTACAAAGATCTGTTACCTCAGGGTAAAGATCTGTTACCTTTATTTTTTTATTGCATTGAATCAAAAACGCAACAAGAGAATTTGCATTTCCTGTGAAAATGCAGTGTGAATGCTTCTTGCTGAAGAACCTGCTGAAAAGCAGCTGAAATGAGCTAAAAACATAATGAAATCTGTCTGAAAAGGAAGAACAAGCCTAAGTTAGTAGAAGAAAGCAGAAGTGGAAATTATCTTAAAAACCTGAAATTTCCCCCAAAACAGCTGAATAGTAGCTAAAGAAATGTAGAAAAAAAGCTGAAATTTCCTAAACTAAGTAAAGTGAGCTTAGTTGTGTCCACTAAGGCTGAAAGAGGCAGAAATTAGCACAATAAAGTTGAAAATGTCTGCAACAGGCTGAAATTTGCTAAAAACAACTGAATAGTAGGTAAAACAAGCAGAAAGAAGCTTAAATTACCAGAAGGAAGTGACGTGAGCAGATGCCCACTAAGGCTGAAAGATGCAGAAATGTGCACAAAAAAGTTGAAATTATATGAAAAAGACTGAAATGTGCCAAAAACAGTCGAATAGTAATTAAAAAAATGTAGAAAGAAGATTAATTTTCCAAAAGGAAGTGAAGTGAGCTTAACTGTGCCCATTAACACTGACAGAAGCAAAAATTAGTACAATAAAGTTGAAACTATCTGCAAAAAGCTGAAATTTGACAAAAACAGCTGTATAGTAGCTAAAACAAGCAGAAAAAAAGCTTAAGCTATCAGAAGGAAGTGAAGTGAGCTTAATTGTGCCCATTAATGTTGAAAAGCAGAAATTAGCACAATAAAGTTGAAATTAAGTGCAAAAGTCTGAAATTTGCCCAAAACAGCTGAATAGTAGCTAAAACAAGCAGACAGAAGCTTAAATTACCAGAAGGAAGTGAAGTGAGCAGAAATGTGCATTAAAGAAGTTGAAACTGTATGAAAAAAGCAGAAATTTCCCCAAAACAGCTGAATATTATTATTTTTTTTATTATTATTTTAATGAAGACATTGGTGGGCCAAATTGAAGTCACCTGCGGGCTGGAAATGGCCCGTGGGCCACCAGTTGAATAGCCCTGCTTCAGGACTTGTAAGTTGTAGTTTTAATATCAGTGTAAGATAATGACTGTTTTAAGTAAAAGGCTTATCAGTTCTTGAAGGAATGCACATCACCCGCCTCCTTTCATGCCAGAGTTTTAAGCTAAGCTGAAGTGATGAAGTTGTATCTGTTTAGGTTGAATCTTGTAATTTCATGCAACATTGTGAGATCACACAAGATGTTTGTGCTTAAAATATGAGTTGAGGACAACTCCCAGCTACTATTACATCAAACTTTAGCTTCACATCTGTAAATATGACTAAAAGGCCCAACCTACTCCATCCAAAGTGTCAAAATCGTCTCTCATTGACAAAGTTTGAAAATTGCGTCATTTTGTTTGGAGAGCAGCTACGCCCGCCCCTTCTTGACACAAGATCCAGGACGATTTTTCCCTCACAGGCGTATGCGCCA
Source organism: Simpsonichthys santanae (assembly GCA_031762415.1). Classification (NCBI taxonomy): domain Eukaryota; kingdom Metazoa; phylum Chordata; class Actinopteri; order Cyprinodontiformes; family Rivulidae; genus Simpsonichthys; species Simpsonichthys santanae. The sequence goes on along the minus strand of JARVLU010000528.1, from coordinate 11,982,453 downwards.
AGTGTGTGATTGGTCAGAAGTTTGTGGGCGTGTTTGTCAATGTGGAAATGTGTCCTGACATTCAGCTGTTCGGCTCCAGAAACACACTAAATTAGCCAAATGGCCAAAAAGTCCTGATGGAGCTCATGCAGACCATCGCGTATGAAGGAGTCTGTCTGGAAAAGTGTGGCGCTCTCTTCTTGATAGACTTGTAGCCAGACGGTGGATGCAGGGACTGTGTGGAGACTCTGGCAGGAAGAAACCTGTGTGGTGATGTATTCTGCAGCAGGAGGGGTTCCCCTGCTCCATGCCCGTGTCTCATGTACTATGAAAAGTGTGTGTGAAAACCAACGTCCCTCAAACACGTGACCTACGTTGACTGTTTGGCTTCGGATGGAGTGTGTTGACAAAAGATGATTAGCTGTGGCAACCATCTTGAATTGGGTTAACACCAAACTTTAATGAGTTTTAATTGTTCATCCAGTGATTACTTTCAGAGAGCTTCATTCAAATTTGTCCACTGATTCATAACAGGCCTGTCACAATAAACAATAAATCAAATCGCTTGATAAATAAAAGTTATCAACCTCATTTTCATTTGTCGGCTTTATCGTTTTTTTCGTGTCTCTCTTTCTGAAGACACTGGAGGACAAAAGGTTCAACTCTGGTGCTCGTCACTGACCCCTCCCTTTCTCTTTAAAATCAATTTTGACCGTCCAAAATTGCATTTTTGGATCGTTAAAAGCAGCTAAGCTTAGAAGCTAAGCTACAAGCTAAGCTAACAGGCTGACCTCGAGAAAAAAAACTCTGTTTTGTTGAAACTCCAAAATTCACAGTTGAAACTCGTGCCTTTGTCTAAAAAGTTGTTTTTCTCTGGAAAAAAGTAGCTGAGAACTTGTTTACTGATTTTTTTTTTCAAGTTTTGTATGAAAATTGTTATGCTAACGAGCTCAAACCACACCGAGCGTCCGCCATTTTGAGAACCGAAAAACAGGAAGGAGAGACAGACCATGTCACGTCAAGGGGCCTCCCTCCCATTTTTTCTTAGGGACGCTGCTCGCTCCCTCACTGTCCATCCTTCAGTTCAAACAGTTTTATACTGCCATTCAGTGGTCATAAAAAGGTACTACACTCAAAACAAATCAACCAACATTTCTTCTTAAATTTGACAATAATTACTAATTATTGTCAAATTTCAAACGGTATTATCATTTATTGCAACAATTTCTGAGCCAATTAATCGCACAGCAAAATTTGTTTTTGTGACAGGCCTAATTCATAACATATTTTGCTAACAGACAGAAGTAATGCCAACATTTATTGCCAACAATTTAAGCAAACATTTTTAGCTGTGGGTTGTGCTCAGATCATGTGTTGAAAATGATGTTCAGCTACTACCAAACAATATTTTAGCTCAGTCTCAGGCTTAGTTATAGCCCTTTATGGGTTTGCTAAGGTTGCTTAGCTGTGGCGGCCATCTTGAAGTGGGTTAACTCCAAATGTTAATTAGTTTCAAATGAACCAGTGATTACCAGTACAGTACTTACATTTTTTTTAAATTAAAAGTATTAGCTCAGCCGAACATGTCAACGTTAAAACAATTTAAAACCAAGTTTTACTTTCGCTGCTCGATGCATGCAGTTTAATCCAGCGCTGTGTGAATGTGGGACAGGTTTCCACCACTGTAGAAACCTTCCAGGATTTATCTCTCCCCATTCCCGGGAAAGAAGACTTGGCAAAGCTGCACTCCTCCATCCACCAGAACCTGCCGGTGAAGACCGGGGTCTGTCCCGACACCTACGGCTCGCAGGGCTGGATCTCTTACATCATGGACTCCATTCGCCGGTCAGTGAACCTCATCTAGTCAGATTTTACCAACACGTACATGGTGACATGTTCCATATGCATCAATCACACTTGTGAATGCGTACATTATGGCATCACCTTCAAGGTGCCGGTGAGAGAAATGTGACCGCAGGGCACGGTTTTCCTCAGAGAATGCAGACAAGTAGAATCTTGAGTTTTCACACTCATGTCTTTCCTTGTAAAACATCCACTTCATTTTTCTGGAAATCCACCACATCCGGGATTCCAGGAAAATGAACATCATCAACAGTGAAGGTGTTTGTAAAGTTTTCAGCAGGTGAGGACACGCAGCGAGCGTCACCCAAACTTTAAAGTTAGTCCATGCATTTAAAGCCTTCTCCTTTATTGTAACTATACAGTTTTAAAAAATCTACTTCTCTGTGACCCCACTTTCCTATTTACAGAAACTCAACATCTAAATAGTCAGTACTGTAATTATAAAAACAAAAACAATACCACCCTTATTGCTGCTGGGTGTCACGTTCCACTACAGCAGGAGAACATGATTCATGATGACAGTTGAGAGCCCCCGTCACCAAGCTGTGAAGGCTGAGAGGTGTTTTTAAGGCCTGCAGGGGGATTTATCTGTCAAAGACTCATCTATCGTATTTTCCGGTGTATAAGTCACATATTTTTGCATAGATTTGTCAGTCCTGTGACTTGTACACTGAAGCGACTTATATACGTTTTTTTCCTCCATATTCATAAACGCAATTTTTGACTGATGCTTTAATTTTCGAAGAACTGCAACAGCGAGTCCTGTGCGCACTCACTTCACTCAGCTGGCGCAGGCGGAGGAATGCTGGAGAGCTAGCGGCTCCAGCCGCGATGGATGGGTGGATGGTGCCGCGCCGCCCAGGCAAAATGAAGCTGTTTTGGCCATTAAATTTCAATTCAACCTTTATTTAGACAGGTAAATCACATTGAGCCTCGAAGACTCATTTACAAGTGAGACCTGTTGAGACAGACAAAAAAGTAATGAAACTAGACACATATAGGAAGTGGAAGCAAGAAAAAAATCAGATCTAATTATTTCTTGTTGAGAAGAAGACCTGATATTGAAAAAACACCTTGCACATACAAGCACATGGTGACGTAGACATTCCACAGAGTGGAGGAACAACAAGAGTGGTGAGCATGTCCAAGGACACCCTCGAGGGCACTGTAGGAATTCTGATAAGGATGGGATAATCAACCAGTTCCCTCCGGTGAGATCTTTAAACATTCTTGAGGGAATGGGAATGTGGGGGAATGGCCAAGGACAACAACGCCTTTGGGAATCCAAGAGTCCTGAAATGATGACAAAATGTTTATTCAGCTGGTTTCCTCAGGTTGATCAGTTGGAATTCCTTGAGTGGGGGGGGGGGGGGTGGAGAGAGTTTAATATTAAATTTTATACAGGTAAATTCAGATAAGGTGGCCTGCAAAGCCAGCCAGATTAACACGACTGTTTTGGGGACAGGCAGAACTTTAATGACATCTACCTTGAGTCTGTGTCGGTCCACTCTGTTCTGAAACGTCCAGATTACATGACCACACCAATGAACCATGCCTGCGAATAATCCCCGAGATCTGATCCATTCTGCCAATTCTGCCAAAAACATAAATGCGTAATAAACACGAGTGGTGGGAGTGGTGGCACAGAGCTTAGAGAAGATGTGCTTGGAAAGTCGCACGTTCAACATCCTGGTATCATCATCAAAATGTGTGTGGAAAAGGTGAAACACCCACACCTGCTTCCACCCTCATTTTCCCCACTCTGGGTTGTTGAGCAAGGCCCTTAACCCCCGACCATCCGCTCCCCAAAACAGGTCTCTCTTGAAAATGAGTTCTCATGACTCAGTGAGACTACCTTTTACAAATACGTAAAGGGTAAATGAAAAAATAAATAAATCAGTCAACGCGATGGGTCAGCGGTGACTCATAATGAATGTGACTTCTACGCTGAAGCAACTTATATATGTTTTTTCCTCTTCATGATGCTTTTTTTGACTGATGCGACTAATAACTCCGTAGCGACTTATACGCTGGAACATATGGTAATTGGTCAAATTAGTTATTTTGGATCTCCTCTGTTCTCCTGCCTTTGATATGGAACCTGATACCTGCAACCAGTAGGGCGCAATAAAAATGTGGTTAGAATAAAATAATGCATCTTGTCTTTGGTTGATGCTGACTGATTTACATCTCACCTGCTTTTTCTTATGTTGAGATTAAAGTACAAGAAGAGGAGTTGAGGAAATAAGTTTGAAATTGCCTTTAAAGGAAAGTGTAATAATTATCTGAGTGACTTCAATGACTCAGCTCATTTTGCTGGCAGTTTGTGATAAAAAAAAAGACAGTGGCTACTGTTTATTAAAACGTAGGGGAGGAGATTTACTTCCTGTCTGTGTTTGCTTACTCGTGAAAAATATAAGATGTGTGTCATTGTCTGTTTTAGCACAGCGATGTACAGGTAGCAACAAGTACAAACCAGATTCCAAAAAAGTTGGGACACTAAACAAATTGTGAATAAAAACTGAATGCAATGATATGGAGGTGC
>JARVLU010000528.1:11815552-11826570 GCA_031762415.1 Simpsonichthys santanae | reverse complement strand
TTTGAATGTCCAGAGGACCAGACTTAGCTTTTTTTTTTAGATTTTTCTACCTGGATTATTGAGCATGCATCAGGGTAGAAAGAAATTATCTAGTTTAGAGGAATGGCTTTATGAGAAGCGCACATGTTGGAAAGGTAGGTGTGTTTTTGCTGTTGTCTTGTTGAGATTGTATCATTTTGGAACCAGCCAGGAAGAAAAGTTGTTCTAACGTGGAAACACTTCATTCTGCTCACTCATGTTGAGGTGGTTCAGACTTTTCAATATGCCAAAAAAATAAAAAAATAAAAAAAATTAAATAAGTAATAGTAAAGTCCAGCAGTAAATATATAATATAGCCCAACCATAAATTCAATAGCATTACAGTAAAATGATATACAGTACAGTATATGATTTTTGTAGTCATGAGGCTGTATGAACTCAAATTTTATATTGACATGACGTGACAGATCCATCGCTGTTCAGATCAGAACACCCACTGGTGTACTGGCTGAACTATCAACATGTGTACCCATATGTGTTCACACTGGTGAAACATTTTTTATGCATGCCAGCATCACATGTCCCTTGCGAGCATTTTCCAAGTGTGGAGAGGTTGTGATAAAAAAAAAAAAAATTAATAAAAAAATTTAAAAAAAGAAGCCGGCTAAGTCCTAAAACTGTTGAAAACTGATGTTCTTCAATAAATGTCTTTGATAGTTCCCAGTCTTTGTACTGTTTTCCACAGGGACTCTGGATTTCTCATAGTCATTTCATTGTTATTTCTAACAAAGATAAAGACCCTGACTCTGGCATAGTAGCACAAGCACACCAATGCAGTACACCAATACAGCTCTCTCTTATAAATGAGTCCCCGAGGCTCAGCGGGATTAACCTGTGTAAAAAAAGGTTGAATGAAAATAATACCATGCCAGTTTGGATTAGACATCCTCTATAATGCACATTCAATTTTTATTTGAAAATATAAGTACATATCAACTTATAAAACCAAAAAGTCCAAGTGAGATCATAGAAAGTTGCTACATAACTTAGTTTTCTTCTACAAAAGTAAAGTACCGTACTTCTCAGACTATAAGGCGCACTTAAAATCCTTGAATTTTCTCAAAAATCGACAGTGAGCCTTATAATCCAGTGCGCCTTATGTATTAATTCTGGTTGCGCTTACTGACCTCAAACCGATTTTTTGTGGTACACGATGCTCAAAAATTGGTCAAAATGAACTTATTTCACTTAATGCACCTTATAGTCCAAAAAATATGGTATCTATAACACTTTTCATTTAATTGCAGCATTGCAGGTGGCCAGAAGAAGTCACTGTAACTGAAGCTTCAAAAAAATTAACCAATATTAGAAACATTTTTCGCTCGTGGTTCGGTGTTTCATAAAAGCTTCATTTGCCCATCACTAGCGAGTAGACAGCTGAAGGAGTCACAAGAAGGTCTGAGGTAACCAAGAGGAAGGAGGACAACAGGAGTTGAAAACTGCAAAACGTGCAAATTCAATATTAGTTCACTCAATAATCTAGAAACAGGCTAGTTGGGTAGAAGCATACCCAAAGGTAATGCAACAGTGTAGGAGTGACGTCTCCTGCAGCCTCTTATACTCCAGCCTCTCATTAGTGGTGATGGTCCTCAGGTGCGGTGGTTGAAGTCATCATGTGACTTGGAGCTGTGCAGAAGATGCTGAACTCCTACAAGAATCTGTTTAGGAACAGACTGTGCAACCAGCTGAACAAGATTAGCCTCACCTGTGTGACCCATGTGGATGTTTACAACATTAAAAAAGAGAAACTAGTCACCAGGAGGTCACCTTCATACATTCTTGTTCTGAATGCTTAAGTTTGACATTTGGATGTTGTCTTGTTTTGTGTCAAATGTTCTGACAGAAGTTCAGGACATGTCTGGTGGTGATCGTAGACCTAATCTGTCACCTACATGAAATAAAACTATTAAATATATTTAAGCAAAAAGGTAGAAATTCAAAAGCTAGTTGGCAACTCAGAGTTGAATCTGAAACTGACTCTCATCCACCATCTGTGTTCCGACAAGATTTTACTGGAAACCACTTGCTATATGCAACAGGTGTCAAGTTTCTGATTTTCTTCTGTTTGCAGCAGTTTTAGAATTAGCAATGTGTGAAAACTGCTCTCTGATTTATTTCCTCTAATAAAGAGTCTTGTTGCACACTTGCCTCTATCATGATGTGATCAGAAGACATTCAAAACAAGCTCACCTTTATAGCAGACTTCTGCTATTTTAGAGCAACTTCAATTTGCAAAACGTTATAGTGACTCATGCAAACGATTCAGACACATAGCTGTTTGCATCACATGGTTATTCTGGCAGAAGTCTTATAAAATGCCAGGTGTGCTACAGATTCTGCCTTTTTAAAATTACAACCTTCATCTTTTTCTTTTTTTGCTGGGTAAATAATTTCTTTTTACTATTTTAAGTATTTAAAGCAGAGGGCTGCAACCTTTTGGATCAAAAGAGCCATTTTTAGCCTTCGCTTTCTAAACAAAATGTGTCTAGAGCCACAAAATATGTTACAATGTGATAAGCAACTGGTGGCTCATGGGCCACTTCAAATTTGTATCAAGGGGTTTTTGTTTTCAGCCAATGGGGGTGACTTTTAAAAAAATGTATAATGAAGTTCAACATGTATTAATCATTTTACATTTTAGGGCTTAAGAAAAGACCACATTCAAACAAGGGGGAAAATACATATTTCATACCAATTTTACCCCAATTGTTTTATTACCCTGAAATCTTTTAATTAAAATAAGAATAAGAATAATTATGTATTCCACTTTAAAGTAATAAAGCATAATTTTAAAGTGTGTTTAAATAAAAGGCCATTGTGTTGGATGTGTTAATGTGACATTAAATTTTTCATTTAAAAACAACTAACTTTTGTATTTGCTTTAACTTTAATTATGTCTATCCATCTATCAACTATTCGTCATATTTCTTCAAAGAATTTCTGGTGGATTTGAAAGAAAGGTCCTACTGTAAGGCAGAAAGTTGCATAAATGTTGTAGCTAAAGCTAATCAACATGATTTTCTCTTTATTTCACTAATTTCTTTTAAACATTTCCAGAAAGGTGCTAAAACATTTAATTTATCTTTACTGTGGGTACAAAAACCAATGAATTTATATTTTGCATTATGTGTGGTCAAAGCTTCAAGGAGCTATAGACCAAGGACCAAAGAGCCGCATGTGGCTCCAGAGCTGCAGGTTGCTTTAAAGAGTCCTGCTTTATTGTTAATCTGTTTACTTCTTCGTGGTGCAGAACTTCTGCAAACGTTCAGGGCTTTCACTGACTCTGGTAAACCTCGGAAATTTAATTCTTCTCATATTTCATTGACTGCATCATGACTCTGGAAAAAAAATCTAAATGCATTGCATGCAAGGCAAAAAACAGTACATTTGAAATGATGAAAGAATCAAATGCAGTGTACAATCTGTTAGAGTGGCCCAGACGTTCTTTGGTTATAACATTTTTTATTACATTTTTGATGACTGAGTCCCACAATGCAAGGCACTGTAAAGCTCACAACCACTGGGACAATAACTGATAATAATCCTGTGGACAAACAAGCAAAAATAAATTAAAAACCTGTTCAAAAAGAAATAGAAAGCCATAGAGAGTTTGAAAAAAAAAAAAAGTGCTGGTAGATTTAGTTGTTTCATCAACATCCTGTCAGGTTAATGCTCATCTCTGGCAAAGTCATTAAAACCTACTTTAGTGTAGAGCACAAGGATGCTTAAGCATGGTGCAAATTAAATCTAACTGTGGAAAACAATTTGCAAACTTTGTATTTTGCTTAAACCTTTCCAAATATTGCTCAGTCTTTCTGTAGGGAGGATGAGGAACCAGAACTGATAGAATAATTGGTGACAAACAGCGTTACATAGCTGCTAGCAGAGCTGCTGACTTGAGTGAGTATTATATTTTTCCTGCCATGCGTAAATGTTGTCATAAGAAGGTGAGTGTGAGGCTCTGAGCAGATGTGTGGGTGGTGACAACTTGTGACCTCACCAGCTTGAGTAAACACCCTTTCTAAATAGGTAATAAGAAGAGCAGCTGCGAATGTGATTTCTGCATCTGTTGGAGCGTTTGTTGGTGTTTCTGCTCAGCACTGAGCATATCAGTTATCTATTGGACCACAGAGAGGGGATTTCAGCTTCAGTTAGAGTTCTCCACCACATGCATGCGTCCTCCCTGCCTTTTCCGCTCAGGTTTTCAGTGGTGAGATGTGAAGCTGTCGCCCACAGCAGTCAGGAATAGCTGCTGCCAGAGCCGGAGCTGCCAGAGACAATATTATGCTGTAATGCTAAACCCTTTACTTTCTGTGCAAACCATATCCCAGTGGCCCTGTGGATATGCTGCTTTTAAAAAGAAAGTTTTCATTGCTATTGATTCAATACTAATTCTCTCTTGTTTTGATGTAAAAATGTACCTGTCTGAAAAAAATGATTAAAGACTTCCCTCAGCCATCTGGAGAAGGAAAACACCTATGTGAGAATGCTCTTCATTGACTACAGCTCAGCATTCAACATCATTATCCCCTCCAAGCTGATCTCCAAGCTCACCACACTGGGCCTGGAGAAGTCCATCTGCTGCTGTTTACTGGATTTCCTCACCAACAGACCACAGGCAGTGAGAATCAGCAGTCACCTCTCAACTCAGCACCGATACACCTCAGGGCTGTGTCCTCAGTCCACTCCTGTACTCAGTATTTACACATGACTGTACCAACAAGCACAGATCTAACGTCATCTTCAAGTATGCTGATGACACCACCATCTTGGGCCTCATCACCAACAATGACGAGAGAGAGAGGTGAAATCACTGACCAGCTGGTGTCAGGAGAATAACCTCTCTCTAAATGTCAGCAAAATGAAGAAGATGATAGTGGACTTCAGGAAACAGTGTGGAAGCCAAAACGCCACCGTCTACATAAACAACACTAAGGTGGAGCAGGTCAGCAGCTTCAAGTTCCTTGGCATGCACATTACTGAGGATTTGTCCTGGACTTTACATACAAACACTGTGGTCAAGAAAGCCTGACAAAGACTCTACTTCCTAAGAAGACTAAAGAAGTTTGGTATGAACAATGGCATCCTCACTAACTTTTATGAGTGCACCATTGACAGCCTGCATCACAGGGTGGTATGGGAACTGCACTAGTCAGCGCCAGAAAGCACAACAGAGGGTGATGCAAACAGCAGAGGACATCACTGGTAGCAGTCGTCACACCATCCAGGACTACCACAGCTGATGTCTGTGTAAAGCACGCAGCATCATTAAGGACCACACCCACCCAGCACATGAACTCTTCCATCTACCACCCTCAGGCAGACGATACAGGAGTCTGTCATCACGCAAAAAAACTAAAGGACAGCTATTACCCACATGCTGTCAGATTACTGAACTCTCGATAAATAACACTGAAAAACTGGCAATAACTTTGCACCAGGCCACATCTGTGACAAATAATGACTAAAATTAGCTTGTGACACCTAATATTTTTATTGCTGCCCCACCCATTATGTGGCTGTATCATGTATGAGACAGTATCTTTGTATCTACCTCACCATCATCATTCATCTCAATGTTCCTCACTACCTGTGCAATAACCTGTCACACAACCTGTGTTTATGTTAGTTATGTGCAATATATATCATGTGCATTTTAGCTTATACTGTATTATTATTACCTTGAAATACGTTTTCATACAAATTCATCCTACTTGCACCGTTAAAATTCTACCATGCTGTTGTTTACTATCTCTCTTTAGGACCTTGTAAATATTATACTTGTTTTTTTTTTTTTTTTTGTTGCTTTTTTTATTATTATTTTTTTTTCTTTTCACTTTTTGTTACTGGTACATTATTTTGTATCCTTATTGCATGCTTTAGTATTTCTTGTTTGTTTGTTCTTGGTTTTTAGCGAGTCAAATTGGTTCTCATCCTGAGCATTTCATTGTACTGTTAAACTTGTATTAACCTTAACATATAACAAATAAACACAACTTGTAACCCTGTTGTTGAATTTCAATTATAGTATGGTCTCAATACATAATAGATAATGTGCAATTTTGTACATTGTTGCTGTGTGTAGAATATTTTCAGTGTCTATTGTTCAATATTCATATGTATGTTTTGCATTTTTAAAACATTAATTAAAAACCCTTGACTTTTTGTCTTCCATTGCAGAGTAAAGAAGGGATTTGGAAAGTCTGTCCATCCTTTGAGCTAGATAACTTGAAAAACCTGTGAAGTACTGACTTCAGTTTTGGTGGGTGTGGTTACATATATGTGTAGGAAAAGTCCCCATCAAAAATTGGTTGCCATGTCAAAATCCAAGATGGCCACCACCATATGTAAACTAGCCACCCTGATTTTTTTTGTGGAAGCTATGCTTTCTAGTTTTTATATTTCTTAAAAGTGTAGTTTCCTCAAATAATTGAAGTGGCTGCCTGGTGGGGTGGCTGAAGATTATTCTATGGTGATCATAGACCACCATTGGCCACCCCTTGGCTCCACCACTTGAAATAGCTTGCCCCACAAACATTATGGTTCACTCTCATTCCTTGTTCAATTCCAGTTAAAAAAAAAAAAAAAAAAAAAAAAAAAAAAAAAAAAAAAAAAAAACCACTCATCTCGAATTCACGATTCAAATCCCTCAGCAACAGGAACATCGGCGTACCACTTTTTATATTTTTAATTGAATGTAATTGTGAACTGTTTTATGGTTTAAATAGGAGTAAACTTTCCTCCTAGTGCAAATTTGAAAGCAAAAAAAATAAATTAAAAAAAGGCTTCAATCAATATCCAAAATCTAAAACTGCACCTCTAATTAATTGAGCTAACTTGCCAGCAGGGACGTGACACACTCCAATTTGCTCCAAGCAGCCCTGACCCTCTAGCTGAGCTCCTTTCATCTTTTTTGTCTGAACAATTTCTGTTTGCTAGGAAAAAGCACAATATAATAAAATTAAAATAATAATAAAGAAAGTCAAACATCAGCGTCCCAGTCTTAGTCATCACAGGTTATATTTAGTTTAGAAGTGCATGGCTGCTTCAAATATTGAAGCGCAAATAAGAAAAGATGCTTGGCTTTCAGGTCAGATCTTTATACTGGAAGGATACAGACTTCCTTCTCCTCCACTTGACCTTAAATTAGGATAAAAGGCTGCACTTTTTACGTTCCATGTTTCTTATTATCAGAAGTTGTGCTGTGACACTATTTAGATTTCAGGGACAGCTGCTCGCCCAAACACGTTTATTTTTCTGCAGATATAAGTTAATGAAAGTTGAAAAATTAATAATTACTGTATCCATTATATCTTTTTTTTTTTTTTTTTTCACTCAAACAACAAACCTACCGTCCTGCAGCTGGTCTGTTTCTTTTTAGTGATTCTTAACTTAAACATTATGTTGTGCTGAACTTTACTCTGGTCAATCTTTTGCTATCTGATATAAAATGCAGTACACACACACACACCTTTGAACAATTTAAGTAAAACAAAAAACAAAAGTCCAACCTGGTGTCTTATCTCACCTCCAACTGGTAGCAGTGACTACCTGTTTCTGTGATCTCCGGCCTTGCATTAGCTTTGATCGCCGGCCGGCACACTCCAGTCTAATCTCAGCCTAATGTCTTCTAATGGCTGCATAAAGTACAACGTCACATGTTTTAAGGGTATTTGTAAAACCACAGAGCCAAGGTTTAAGTGTCAGGCTGCCCTGTGGCTCTTAAGAGCTACATTACATTGATCGCGGATCAGATGCAGAGAACTATTGAACAGGCTCACTGAGAGCAGGATGGAAGCCTCCGCTCTGCAGAGAAGAGACGAGACAGAAAAACATTCAGCGTAATCGATTATACAGTTGGGGAACACCGTGAAAAGCCTGGCACTGAGAGAGAGTTGCCATTTCTGTGCCAAATATAAAACACTCCCCCGCATTTTTTTTTTTATGTTTGACTCCACCAGAAGTGGTTTCCACTTCTGAGATCAACGTGGCACAGGGGAGAAATACAGCTCGAATACCCCGGGGCTGAGGGATTTCCCATTTGCCTCATTTCTAATAACTGTATCCCACAGAGGCCCCGAGGACATTAAGCCAGTCACTCACATACAGTATTCACGGCCTGCAGTGGCAGCATTTTCTGCAACAACACGCTCTCTAGCCTTTTGTGTAGCAGAGAAGGAATGGCTCACTTTTGCAAAAGAACAGCCTCAGTGGAGGAGTTTTAAAAAAATGGAGCACGCTGGGGATTTAATAAGACATAATTAACACAGAAAGGATCAGAAAAAAGTTTTATTTCCTTTTCAAACTGAATCAATACCAGCTTTTCTCTTTTTTACAGCCTTGTGGTAGCTGTTAGTTCTGATTTGTTTTACTAAAAATGATTTTCACCTTCATCCGTTGATCAAACGTGCTGCCTTTGCAGAAAAAAAAACCCCCATCTACATCTGCATTTTATTAACCTTTCTTTCATCTTATGCAACACAAGACAATAAAAATCTCTGAGTTTAAAAGAAAAAAGGCAATGAAGATTTTCATCTATATCTCTTTATTTTTATTTTTTTCATAACCTTTATTAGTGCTGTTAAAGTCCCTACTACGTGTAATGTTGGGAAAAGCATCATTTCTGTGTGAATTTGCACGAGGCATTTTAAACCAGCGCCCAGCAGCCCCCTCACTCCAGTCGCTTCAACTCAACATGTTTATTCTCTACAGCTACTCATCAAAAGTGACACCGGTGTGCTTCCGTTGACGTCATAACAAAAGCTATAAAAACTCGAAAAATGTGGAGATGAGCTAATAATTACCTGATTATTACTTTTGTCACTTATTTTAACTGAGTTGACTGAGTGATGTAGAATTTCTGTTCTATTTAAAGTGAATATGTGAGGGAAGTACAATGATAGGAACTGCAGACTAATTTTTGTTTTCCTTGTCCCAAAGCTCAAATAACAGATCTCATCTCAGTTTAGCTCATTTTTATATTCGTGTAGAAAACATTAACATCCTGCATCTTTACAGAAGCTCTTTAAACTGTTCCTGTTGTTCAAATTAGAAACATATTTGTTCATTTTGTTGGCTAATTATAAATACGTAAAGCAAAAATAATAATTATGCAGTTTTTTTCCCTCCAAAATGTTCTGCAATTTGCATAATGTTCTACAAAGCTCTCAACAACCTAGCTCCATCTTATATTTGAGATCTTATTGTTCCATATTTTCCTAACAGAGTACTTTGCTCTCAGACTGCAGGTTTACTTGCGGTTCCTAGTCAGTTATCAGGCTTCTCTTTTGTGGAACCAACTTCCAGTTTCTGTCTGTAGGACTACACATTGTCCAGTTTTGAGACTGGACTTGAGATTTTCCTTTTTGATAAATCCTATAGTTAGGTTTGGATTGTTATGCTGCCATAGGCTTAGACTACTAGAGGACAAATTGACCTAATTTCCTTGAATGAATTATTAAAATTGAATAGTTTTCATTTGACACTACAGTATTTCTATCTTAACATGTGATTCTTGACCTGCCATTGTGTATCTGTTCCTCTCAAACCCAGCCGATCGAAGAAGATGACCACTTGTCCTGAGCCTGATTCTGCTAAAGGTTTCTTCCTCATGAGGGAGTTTTTCCTTTCCACCGTCGCCTTCATGCTTGCTCAAGATGAGAGTTCTGTGATGGAGTTAAAGTCAAAGCAGTCTGCTCCTCAGATAAATAATGTTAAATTATTATTTTATATATGTGTTTCTATCCAGAGCCCTGAGATGACTTCTGTTGTGACTTGACACTTGTATAAATAAACTGAATTGCATTTTCCACAGTAATGTCTTTCACAAAGCTGTCTACAACAGGTAAGATGTTAATTATTTGTCATTTTCCCACATAACTTACTTTTAAAATATTTGAAGCACTGCTTTAGTGGCATCGTGACCTGTCCAGGGTGTACTCCACCACTTGCACAGTGATAACTGGACACGGGCACCAGTGAGCCCCGCGGCTCGAAAAGGAAGAAGCGGGCAAAGATAAAGGATGGATGGATGGAGACCTGTTGTATTTAACCCATATTAACTGCATTCTTCTATTTATCAAACGTTTGTATAAATAGGTTTAGCAAACATGTCTGGTGATGTTTAACAACTTTTCATGACAAAAGTATTAAATCTATAGGACACATACCCTTTATTTGGACCAACTTCACAATTTAAAATACATTCGATGAGGAAGTAAGTGCACACTCACTGTTGTTAAAACTCAGGTTACATTTTTCAGACAGACTTTGTGAAGCCTTTGGAAGCCAAACAGCTTCCTGTGGGTAACACTTCAGATCTGGAGATGAACGCTGGAACGATGTCATGGTGTGAATCTCCTCCAGTGTCCAGGATCTTTTAGACATCATTTTTATTGGCAGCGTCAATTTGAACAGGTGTCCATCATCACTGAGAACATTTCATGCTATTTGCTGCGTTTACTGCCCCCTTAACATCGACCCTTCTTGCCTTCCTTGATGCAACGTCATCAATAATGTGATCGTTATGAAAGCCGCTCAGCAGTTGTATGATTTATGACAGCAAACGGCTAACAACTACTTTGTACGACAAAACAAACAGGCCTATATAAATGTCCAATTTGTGAGATATCCAGAATAAAAGACAAATCACCATCTTCCAGTTAATGTATGTTTAACACTGTCCACGCTACATCACAGAATCATTGCCTTTAGTAAATATAGTAGCCTAATATTACTTCCCATATAGTAGTTCATCTTTAGAAGAATTTCAATTTTCAGAACGGTAATATTTTATGCTGAAAAGCAAGTACGGTATGTATAAGAAGCTAAATATAAACAACAGTTAGCATCTTGTGTTATCATTTACAGGTAGTCCTCGGTTTACGGCGTGCTTGGTTTACTGCGTTTCGCGTATACGGCTGTCGCCCCCCAGTGACGTCATCACCCCTCGCGGACCTTTTTTGCAGCATTTTATGTTT
>JARVLU010000528.1:11782626-11807708 GCA_031762415.1 Simpsonichthys santanae | reverse complement strand
ACACATTTTAACGGCGTTCTAAGTGCGCAGCTGTTGTTTTTACATTGAAAAAACGTGTTTAAAAAGACGTGACCGATTGCCGTTTAGTTTCGGTTTCGATTTACGGCCGTATATGCGGACTTGCGGCGGCATGTGCGTTCTGTTCCAACCTACGGCAGAATCGAGCTACAAACGGTCCTTAGGTCCGGAACCCGTTCGTAGGTCGAGGACTACCTGTATATGTGTGTTTGTGTGTGTGTGTGTGTCCAACTTACACTTCAGTGGCCATTTTGGATTTTTGACATGGCAACCTAATTTTCGATAGGAACCTTTATTATGCCTAGATGCAGCCACACACCTAAATGGAAGTCAGTAACTCAAGAAAGTTTTCAAGTTGCCCAGCTGTGGTAGAGGCGAGAGTCATCCCCACCTAGCTCTAACAAATCACTAAGTTTTAAACTTTGACAAGAGCGGCAACATACGCACGACCATTACTTCAAAGAATGCTAGCTTATTTATTTATTTATTTAGAAAAGGTTTTGATAATAATGCAACCTGTGTTGGGCACAGCTAACCAAAAAGTTAGCTTGGATTACCCATATTCCACTAATAAAAAAAAAAAAAAAAAAAGGCTTCGTTAATGCTAACCAAGTAAAAAAAAATAATAATAATTAGCGGAAGCAAATGCTAAACCATTAACCTCTATCTGTCACTCAGTCTGCATCACACGTCTTTGTCTCCTTCTAGTTGAAGCTGTGTCTAATAATCACGTCTTATCATGTGCACACGCAGTAAGGCAATAGCATGCCGAGTGGACTCTTCAAGACACGCCTATAATAGACAGAAACAAGCTTATGCATTTTGTTAGCGGACTTAGCGAAACCTAACTTAGTGGAAGCTAACTTGGCTAACTGTTTCCAAAGTTGGCAAAAACTCTAATCTGCTAAACCAAACATTTGTTCCTCTATTAGCAGATTAGCAGAACTGTGTCCACCACTGAATGCAACTTCAACCAAACACAATAGCTTTTATGACAAATGTGACAAAGTTGGATTTCAGAAACTGGATTTCTATCAGGACTATGAGCTATTTGTAGTGCAGGTCTTAAAACCCCTGCTAGAACCCACATGCAGCAGAGCAACCTGGAGGACCACAGTGATGCATGTCTAAGGATGTCACATTCTCCATCTGGAGGACAATCGACTCAGCAACAATGAACATGCATGTGAGACGAACACTGCAAAGTCGACCCTTGCACGGGGAGTGTAAGTTGGGTACATAAAGATGTGCCTCCGCCTCTGCTCTGACAGTTTTACGGTTCGGGTTGACTTCCACTGATGAAATATCTTGACAAGAGCATTACTTGTCCTCTAAAGAAAATCTAGTGAGAGGCGACTTGAGTGGGGAAAACAGAGACAGAGCTGCCATGCATAAAACATTGTCTCACTGATTACCTCGATGCTAATGTGCTTCTAATCTGCAGAGCAACAACCAAATGTAAATGGTGGTTATTATGCAGTCGTTAGCAGAGAAAACCTCCAGTGAGGCCACACACAAGCCCTCCAACACCCACTCTGTTCAGCCACTACATGCCCAGTCCCATGCTTGTGCCACAGACATGCTGGCAATGATGAGTAATACTCACATAGAAAGGAGGAGAAGGGGCAGAGAAGAGGAGAGAAGGTAGAAGAGGAGAAGAAGAAGGGGGCAGTGGCAGCGAGCTCCCCGATTTCCTGGGGAGAGGCAGGCTGGTGAAGGAGATGTGGGGCAAACATGGGGATAGAGCGATGGAAGACATGAGCTGATGGGGTTAAAGGCTGCTGGCTGGGGTTCAGATTGTGTGAGCTCAGATTACAAACTGATGAGGGATGGGAGGTAGGTTAGAGGAGGAAGAGGAGGAGCAGGAGCGGGTCTTCACACCTGTACCAAAAAGAGGCAACAGTTAGACTAGAGAGGATCAGGGAGCAAGCAACGTTAAAGCTCAGAGATTTACACGCCAGGGAAGCGAGCGCTTTGTGTTAAAGAGCTAACCTTCTGGCGCCCTCTATGGCAACGTGTAGAAAAACACTGAGGTACACAAGAATGTAATTAAGAATATAGGCGGAGATGTTGCTTCCTATTCTAAATTCCTGTGTCAACTGTTACACAACAAAAGGAACATACATGTGGCTAAAGGTTTTCTATTAGGATTCAGCTTCAGCACTAATATGATACAACTAGAAGTATTAAAATACTTTGAGTAGGCCACAACTGCTCCTACAGTATGGTTAAAAAATGGAGTTACATTGGAAATGTATTGCTTTAGTTACATTTACACAACTATACCTTTCAGCTACACAGTATATTATAACTTTATAATTTTATGTCTATCATTTTGGTACATACATCAGTTTTGAAGTTACAATTTGGTGCTATTCCAGTTGCAGTAAGGGAAACGAAACAAACAACAACAAAAAAAAAGAAGCTTTTATTGTATTTAACAGTGAACCAAGAATGAAGCAAAAATAAATTTGTTATTATACAAAAATTATACAAACACAACTATTAAAGTACCGTACTGTATACTGTACTTTAAACCTTTTGTTAGACTTACAAAAACAGACTTCCACCTCTCCAGGCTCTCTTCCACCTGCTCCCCACTCTCACTACAGATGCAAAATGCTTTGAACTATCAAAATAAAGACTGCTACTGACATAGGCTCACTTTGACCAATATGGCTGCTGCAGGACACATGAACTTCTAATGTTTTTGCCTCAACAAATAATTATTATGTTGTGATATAGTACAACATTTCAACCTATCATGCAAATCAAATTAATTACGGTAAACTGCTACAAAAAAAATGGATCACTGAACTTTATTGATAAAAGCAGCTTAAGTTAAATTAATGCAAACAACAAGTTAGGAGTTACTGTAATCATTTTAAGCTAATCTTAATTTGAAAACAATAAAACATTTATTTCATGGGTGGGAATTCAAATGTTCCCTCTAAGCTATGCGCCTGCGCAATCATACACTGCTCATACATTCTTTGCACACAAGAAAACCTATGCTGCGCAGTTGCGAAATGGCCACAAGGTTATCTCCCGTTTTATAATAAACTACGGTACATACAAAGTGGGGGATGGACACCACCCCCACCCTCCCAGTCAAAACAGAGCTGTGTCACGTGATGTGTATCCAGTCATTCAGCATCTTTTGGAGTTTCAGCAGCGCTGAGTTCAAACAGCTACGTAAACACAAGCAACAGTGATTTCTAGCTCTTTTCCAATGTTTGTTATTGCATATTTCATCTCATACCAAAGAATAATATTTGGCGTTGTGGATTCATCACAGAAGTTTACGGTCGTATGACATCAAACAAAGGCGGTAAGTAAGCTAATCCCACCATTTGTAGCCGTTTATATCATGCTAAATGTTAGCAAACAGTAGTGCTCAGTGTATGTTAGGGGCGCACCGATAAATCGGCTGGACGACTTATAGGCCTAGATTTCCTTAATTTTGGGAAATCGTAAATCGGCCAATGAGAAAACGATTTTATCGATTTTCTTTAGTTTTAACAATTGTTTGAACTTCAGTTATATTTCAGAGCACTACCTCATGGCCAGTTAAAAAAGTTTGTATTGTTCTAGGATATTGTTCAAGGGTATGTTTTTCAATAAAATAATAATGGAAAATTGAAGGTGCATTATGACCTTGCAACACCTGACAGTGTTGCTTATTAAATAAAATCGGTATCGGCCAAAATCGGAATCGGCAGGTCAGGCTTTGTAGAAATCTGTGATCATGATTGGTCAGAAAACTGCAATCGGTTCACCCCTAGTGTTTGTCTGAATGGGCAAAGAAAAAGTTTAAAAAACAGTGATGAGACCAACTAAGGTATGTTGTGTGGTCTGGAGACAGTGGGATTGACAGGAGAAAGAACTGTAAGTGGCAGAAATTAAGATTTTGAGGTTATTAGGAGTGACAAGGTTGGATAAGATTAGGAATGAAATCATCAGAGGTACAGCACAGGTTGAACAACTGAGAGATAAAGTTAGAGAGGTCAGACTGAGATGGTTTGGACATGTCCAGAAGAGGGACAGTGGTTTGGACATGTCCAGAGAAAGGACAGTGGGTATAAGGACGAAAGAGAAGGTAGGAGAAATGTATCTGCCAGGAAAAAGACAAAGAGGAGATACAATATATGGATGCAGTTAAGAGAGGACATGGAGGCAGTTGGAGTGAGGACAGAATGAGATGGAGGAGGAAGACTCGCTGTGGTGACCTCTGAAAAGGGAAAAGCCAAAATAAGATGACATTTAATATGTTTTGTAATGTAAAATTTACTCTTACATACTGGATTTCACTGTGAGTTCTTGCCCTGTGCTGATCTGCAGCATGAAAACATCCACTACAATAACTATTTTAAGTTATTAGTAGCGTAGATTTTTTTTTCTGTCTTCTTTGCCTTAATGTTGGTCGATAAGAAATAAATGCCTCACTAAACAATTGTGCAATAAACAATAAATAACAATAAACACAGTGAGATTCACTACGTCTACATTTCAGCTATTTTTGTTTGTTAGTTTGTCCGAGGTTAGCTCACCCTGGGTTACATATCCTTGTGGGTGGAGCGATCTTACCGTTCACATAAAATATTTGATAATGTTCTTATAGAAACAATTCCTGAATGTTGTTCGTATGGTGTTAATGCTTTGTTTGCCTCTTGACCCTGCAACTGGATAAGGTTACAATAGACCTAGCCTACTACTGGAGTTTTAATTAAGTATTTTAAGTTACTAATAAACACGATGGATGAGGATCCTATTACTTTATGCTAGGCCATTAGTAAGAAGGAATGATTATTGTTATCATTTCATATCGGCTAGTGATTTTTTCCCCCACCTAAAATTTAACTTGGGCTACACTATGTTTGTTAGACTGTGACTAGGATATGTGAGAGAAGAGTAGCATGCTCTATTCATACAAGG
The DNA here is from genome assembly GCA_031762415.1 of Simpsonichthys santanae. Taxonomy (NCBI): domain Eukaryota; kingdom Metazoa; phylum Chordata; class Actinopteri; order Cyprinodontiformes; family Rivulidae; genus Simpsonichthys; species Simpsonichthys santanae. Next base: position 11,802,755 of record JARVLU010000528.1, on the reverse strand, counting down.
GGAGCTGTTGGTCAGGCTACTTCTTGTTGTGCCATTGACTCTAAAATAGTTATTGAATCAAGTTTTACTTGTGTATGTAAAACTAGATGTTGAACAACCCACTAAAATACACCAGAATACAGGAAATGGCATCTACTTTATTCAAAATTTTCTGGGGGAGGACCCCCAGACCCTCCTTGTCAGTGTGTCCCCACTACATTACAAATGGTTCTGATGCCCTTACACAAAGCCACAATTGGACCCTCACATATAACAAACTACACATCTCATGAACAAAAAGATTGTCTTTTTCATTTGAAGTGGGCCAGATCACTTATATTTAAAGTAAACTGATGTAAATTCAACCTTTATTTAGGCAGGTTAATCTCACTGAGCCTCGAGGACTCATTTACAAGAGAGACCTGGTAAATTGCTGCTGTAATTTGATAATTTTAATAAGGAATTTAACTTGCTATGATCCCAGGTTTTGAACAGGTGTGATACAGATGTGTGATCACAGCATGCACATCTCATGTTGCTCACAGTGGTCCTCAGTGTGGTCAGGGAGCTTGTGTGTTTCCCCCAGACACATGATAAATTAGAGGGAACATTGGTGGGAAACATGCTAGTTCAGCTACTAGCTGAGTTCTTAAAGGATTCACTTTTATAAAGCTAGAAGTCTGTCAGGCTTTTCACTGTAGGAAAGTGTTATTTTCAGATTAATTAAGTGTCACAGAAGTCAATGGAGAGACCAGACCAGCAAAGGTGCTGTCAAAGCTACAATGAGTCACCCTGGGTTGTCTGAAGTACAAATGACTCAGAAGCACAGCATGCTTACTGGTATCTACTTTGTTCAATATACAGGGACCAAGAGGCCAATCAAGAGAATAGTGTGACCCAGTAGGGTTTCACGTCTTTAATACAAACCAAAATCAAAGACACAAAAGCAAACAAAAAACTAATTGTTGGTGGTGGATTTAGATTAAAAAATGGGACAGTAGGACTTCTGTAAAAGCAGCTTGCTTTTGTGAATCAGCAGAGGGTCGAAACTGTTCAGGAAAATTCATCCACTGCCTTAAAACCGCATCGTGCCACCTGACAGTCCACGCCTTTCCAATCAGGTTTTTCAAATCCACAATATCTGTTTCTAAATGAGCGACGTATAACAGTGTGTAAATCTAGCTGCCTGTACCTACATCTTTGTTACACATCCCTGCAATTAAATTACATCCCCCTACAAGATCTGATAGTGCAGCTCTGGCTCACAGACCGTGACATGAACGATGAGAGTCTAAAACAAACAGAAAAATGACAGAAGGGGAAGGAATATCAGTTCATTTTAGGAAATGTGATCATAAAGCACACAATAATATTGACAAAGAGAATGAAAACAATTGAAATAATACACAATGTTGGGTTTCTGTGAACAGATGTTAGGTAGGACACCGTGTGTGTGAGACTCTGCTCTACGTGGGTATCATGTTCTAGATATCAGGATATCTAAGACTGTGCTTTAGATCCATTTAGACTTTTCTGTCGCCTGTAAAATAGTGACTCACTACCTGCATGGCTCACAAAGGCACTCACATTAAAGTACAAACTGTTTCCTCTCTTTAAAAGTGGTTGAGCATGACACTAACAGATACTGTAACTGGCAACAAGCCGGCAACATATCACACAACTAATTCAAGAAATTTGGAGCAATCTCTGCTTTTAGTAAGAAAGACTGAAAGCAGTTCTGAATGGTTGGGATCTCCAGGCCCTCAGATGGCAAAACTATGCCAAAAAACATATTATTCTGTAGGAGAAACTATAACAAGTCAAAGCAACCAAGACAGTGGTGAGACCAGCTATGCTTTATGGTCTGGAGACAGTTGCATTGACAAAAAGACGGGAGAAAGAGCTGAAAGTGGCAGAAATTAAGATATTGAGGTTCTCCTTAGGAGTGACAAGGATGGATAGAATTTGGAATGAGATCATCAGAGGTACAGCACAGGTTGAACAACTGGGAGATAAAGATAGAGAGGCCAGACTGAGATGGTTTGAACATGTCCAGAGGAGGGATAGTGGGTATATTGATAGAAGAATGTTACAAATGCAGCTGCCAGGAAAAAGACAAAGAGGAAGGCCAAAGAGGAGATATGTGGATGCAGTTAGAGAAGATAAGGAGGTAGCTGGAGTGAGGACAGAGGGTGCAAAGGACCGAGGGACATGGAGGAGGATGACTGGCTGTGGTGACCCTGGAAGAGGAAAAAGCCGAACGACGACAAAAAAGATTTACAAAGTCCTGAAGAACATCTAGGCATTGGTTCTTCAGGGAGAAAAAACTATTCACCAGTAAAAACTATAAAAGCCTGTATCTCACTGGGCTGAAGTTGTCAGGGAAAAGTTCAAATTTGGGAGAAAATTGAAAAAACAAACAAAAAAAATCTTTGGTTGCAGTCTGACTGAATTCTAAGTTTGTGACTTATTGAGAAGTGTGCCATGTGTCTGCAATGTGGACGCCCAAATATTAGAAAATGATGGCTTGTTTTCTTCAGAGAACTCTATAGACCTTAGTTACTGAAGTAAAAGTTAATACTGTATTCAGATTTATGATAACAGGTTGGTTCCTGGTTTATCAACATACAAAAAAGACAGCTGCAGCTATTTGTTCCTCGTCAGGGTGCCTGCGTGTGAAGGTTTGGTTTGTGCTTTGAGGACTCAAAATCAGCTGATTTACGAGCTAAGCCATGAGATGGAAGCAATTTATGAGATTTGCAGGCCACCTGCGGCTTCTGAGACTCGTCAGTATGTTGGAAACGACCTTGGAGGGGGCTCGTAGGCACGGACCAGTGGAATGCCCACTTATATGCCTCGGAAACAGGCCGACATATCAATTTCTCCTGGGAAATGTGTAAACTAAGGAAAAGCTTTGTCTATAGCAACCCCCCACCCCCAGTACTTTTGTGGAGGCTTATCAGATCTGTGCCAGCTGACAAACATTTTATCAGGACTATGGTCTATCTGGAAGCGCTTCGTGCACAAATCTCACCACCTTGCCATCAAATGCATATGTAATGTGTTATAAATGTGCTTTTTGGCAGATGTTTTTTTTAATGTCTTAAATCGTGTCCTGATAGGACAAGGTGTGAAGAGATCTTTTTTTTTTTTGTAATGCCACTATACTCTCCATGCTTTTTCCCCTTTTCTCTCTAAAAAAAAAGTATTCTGAAAAAGGATGAGAGGCTGCGCTCCAGTAGCAGCAGCAACGTGCACTCTGCCCATCTTTTGGACGACTGTACGAACATAATTTCACTTTATTTTGGTACAATGATAATAAAGCTTATTCTGATTCATTCATCACAGTACAGATATTTTCTCTCTGATATTACAAACAAAAAGTGGCATAGTCTTGCTTTGCAATAATACAACGGTCTTTAGCGAGACAAAACCAGAGAAGAGACATTCTGCCATATTACACAGTGCCACAACACGGCAGGCGAACTAAAACCATAGCAGCTGTCAAGCACGGCGGTGCAGAGATGATGATATGGGCTTGTTTTACAGCCACAGGACCTGGGAACATAAAAGAATCCAAAGAGAGGCAAACAGAGGAGATAAAACCTGGTGAGAGAGGACACTGGAGGAGTATTTGTCTGCAAAACAAAGTCTGGCCACTCAGGCTGTAAACGGTAATCCTCTGAGGGAATCAAGAAAACAAAAGGAAAGATTTGAAGCAATAAAATAATCTTTAGGTCTGTGTGACTACAGGGGTGCAGAAGGAGAACGTTTACAATTCACCTGTTTTCCCTTAAATTTCTCATTTCGTGGATGACGCGCTGAAATACTCTTTAAAAGGTCACAAATGTTTAGCTGCTGCATGGCGTTGGTTAGCAGGAAAACAATTCCCTTCCTTGCTACGTGTTTACAACTTGATATTTCTGATGGCTTCTCCTGCTTTTGTGCGTATGCAGAACAGATGCATTATGAGCGGCATTATGGGAAAAAAACTACTCTTGCAGAAACAAAGACGGTGGAGGAGGAAAAGCCACTTGAAGACATTTGAGTGAAGGAATTAGTGACTGAGACAGAAAGATGCTTGTTACGCAACTTAAGGATACAAGGAGCTGGCAGGGAACACGCTTCCAGATGGAAGTCATATTCAGCTCAAACTGTACTTTAACAGGATGCCTCAATTTAAGAGACATTCGAGGTTCCCATTTGCTTTCCTTTCAACGTAACCCTTGAGTGCATGTCAAATATATGTATATGCCAACACACGTGTTGTTGCAGGGTAGAGTTTCAGCTCGTAAAAAGGCGGCAGATGGGACTGGCTGGAAGCCGGCACGTTAGGAAACCACAACACGTGAGTTTGGGCACGCTGCAAACTGACACAGAGGAGACGTATAAAATTACAGAATCCAACGCACACCGCTTTGCTAAATCAATTCCAAACCTACTTCACTCCTAGCGCTCAAAGAAGTCCTCACATCCCTTTCAGAGAGGGATGAAAAAGCACGGAGTGTGTGAGAATAAGTGCAATAAAGGAGGATAAAAGAAAATCGGTTTGTCACACCGAAGAGGTCTCCTTGATCTCATGTTGCCAATGTTTTTTGTTATTTTTTTAGCATAGCTGATCTTTGTGACAGCGTTAGAGGGATTAAAAGCCCATTAAAAATCTCATTAAATCGTGATTAGTAGTTCCGGCTGCACCGACGCACTAAAGGTACAATTAGAGCAGTTGACAGGGAGGAAAGTCAGACATAACCAATCTCGAAGGTGCAGAAGTGGGAGCACTTCACATGCTGAATTATGCACAACTGAGACGAACAGATTATCCCTGAAAAGCAACAAAAAAAGCGTTTATTATAGATTATTCCCGTGAAGAAAAGAAGATTCCATGTCATCTCTTCATATGTGCTTTATTAGCTTCAAAACTCTTATTGGCTAAAAAAAAAAAAGAAAGAGTTAAAGCTGATGGAGTTACCACGTTTCCTATAAATCTCCTCTGATTTTTGCTTTTAACCTCAGACCTCGTCTCCGCTTTGTTCATTTAACGGCGAGCTTTTTTGTCCCTGCGTAATCCCCTGCTTACACTCGCTCTTTCATTAGCCGCTGGCTGTTTCTGCTGACTTGGGAAGTTCTCCAGCAATAACGTTAAAAGCTACACAATGTTTATATCGCCGTCACCTGGTTACTCCAAAGACAGCATCACCCATATCGATGTTTAACCAGCAAACTGCGTGTGCATGAAAACAGGCCGCCACACTTAGTCTTAGATCTCATATGATTTGTGTTTGTTAGATGTGAAGCAAAGACCTGTATTAAGAATAACAGGTTTTGAATGAAAGATAAAATTTACCAGCCAAAAACATTTATCACAATTTTAAATAAAACATTAAGCATCCTTTGAAGCAATGCATGTCGCCTGATATTTGAATGCCCAAGTTTTAACAAACCATTCGGCGCGACCTATTAGTGCATGAATTGTGCTCTGTGAATGACTCTCAGCTACTACTGCACCAAACTTTAGCTTTGCATCTGCAACACTGACCGAGTTGCAGCCGTTTTTGTGTTTGCAGAGGCTCATGAGCTCTGGCAGCCATCCTGAATTTGGTTGGCTCTGAAAGCTAATCAACTGTAGGCCAACATCCACCAATACACTTCTGAGAGTTTCAGTGATTCATGAGATATTTTGCTAACCAACAAACATACACACGAACACAGGCAAAATACAAATGTCTTACATTACCGAGTATTATTTTTTTTCATAATTTCATAATTCACTAGGCTTTTTTATTTATCAAAATAAATGCACAATAATCCTGGTTGAAAATCCAACAAAGTTCAGTCAGGTCATTTGGACAGTTTCATTTTTTTTGTTGAGACGTTTTGTCCTTCATTCAAAGGACTTATTCTGAGGAGCAACAAACAAACTCAGTCCCACAAGCAGCACACTCCCATAATGGACCAACCAGTTTGCTGGTGATAAGATTTAAGAAACCATCCAGATGACCTGACTGAACTTTGTTGGAGGCTTTATTTAATATTTGCTATTAGCTAATAATTCATGAACTCATTTCCAGAGTTCATAGGTATCTCTGGGTTTTTTTTTTTAAGTGCCTTGCTGTGATGAACATGCTCCCTACAAAGTTTGTATAACATTTGGTGGTCTGACTGTTTAACATAATTTCTGCTAATTAGTAATAAAAGCATCCTGAAGATGACATATTTTTGTTTAGTGTATTAGTGAGAAACCTGTTTCCTGCAGCAGTCTTACCTCTCATCTAAGCTGGCGGAGTTTCTCGACGGGAACTGGACATCGGAGTTCTCCTTGCCGTCCGTGGTGCCGTTGGTCCTGATGAAAGGGTCCAGGTCAGTGAGGGCTGCTGGTTTTGTTCTGTTCTCCAGGTTCAACAAATTGAGGTAGGACTCTGCACAGGCTGAGGTACGGAGGGGCCACGCAGGTGTGGAGGCGGGGAGCTGCTCCACGGTCTGATCGTAGTGCTTCTTCAGATTCAAGGAGAGGGATTTTGCTGATGCTGAGCTGCTGCCCGAATCTGGACCAGCTGGAGCAAATGGAAAACACAAAGTGACATAATAAGATGAGTTGCCTATACTGTATCTGTATGTCTGTTTGTTAGCAAAATATCTCATGAACCACTGAACATTTTTAATTGAAACTTTCAGAAAACACATACACATCTTCAGCTAATTAACGTTTGAAGTTAACCCACTTCAAGTTGGCCACCACTGTCAACTGAACACAGGAAACACAAAAATAGCGATAAACAAGTCAGCTTCACAGATATTGGGCTAAAAACCAATGTAGTAGTAGCTGAGAGTCATTCACAACACAGATTCTGAGGATCTTGCAGGATTACATGTACTGTATTTTTTGGACCATAAGGCCCATTAAGTGAAACAAAACAGTCGGATAAGTTGAACTTTATTCAACTCCTTCACAATAACCACATAAAATTGCTTTGAAGTCAGTAAGCAAAGCTAGAATTAATACATAAGGTGCACCTGATTATAAGGCTCACTGTCAATTTTTGAGAAAATTCAGGAATTTTAAGTGCACCTTATAGTCTGAAAAATACGGTAACGTCATTTAAATGCTTTGACAAAGAAAATGCTCATGACTCTGTCCCTTCTCACCACACGTTTAACATTTTGACATTACAGTTAGCAGGGATATGTGTTCCTGTAAGAGATGCTATGCCTTGAATTTTATACAGATTTAGTTTGTAATAATCTCCAAAAGTGCTGATTCTGCAGAAAGGAGAAGTCAGCCCAGTGCCAACCACTGAAATCAGGTCAGCCACATCTGACACTAACACCGATAGTTTCTGTTAATAAAGACTGACTTGACAAGTACAGGCTTGAAACATGCACATTAAAATGCACACATGTTCATAAAAAAAAAAAAAAAAAAACACAAATAAAAACAATACGGGCATTCATTCTGACTGACAGATGCGAGAAGACGAATGTGTTTGTTCATTTTCATTTTGGTGAGATCAGCCTTTTTTTTTTTTTAAAGCTGCTGTAAGCAAAGACTGCTCCAAATGCTGTAATATATACCGGTAAGCTGTTAATATAATAAAACTGGTTGATGAGTGTAAAATAGTGCTGACGGAGGAAGATTTAAATCCACTGCATGCAGGATAAATTATATAACTTTATAGTGAAGATGTGTTAGAAAGGAGTGAAAAGCTGATGCATGACCCCGAGCTATCAAAAGGAAACATTTTAAAAAATACTGTCAGGTTGGTAAATAACAAATCCTTTAAACCAGTGGTTCCCAACTGTTGTCCTTGAGGAACTCCATTCTGCATGTTTGAGTTGTTTCCCTGCTTTGACACACCTGAATGAATGAATGGGTGATTAACAGACCTGCAGAACTTGAGGAAGTAAATAAATCACTGAATCAGGCACGAGGAAGCAGGAAACAACTGAAACGTGCAGGATGGTGTTCCTCAAGGACCAGTGTTGGGAACCAATGCTTTTCCATGGGCCAAATTTGTCTACATGATACAATTTTAGCCAGCCCACCAGAAATAGTTTAAATATTTAGAACAAGCCAATTTGTAGCTTTTTGAGTCTCTATCACTTTTCATTTAGGCTGAAACACTGTACTGTATATAAGTAGTGCAGGTGTTTTGGGGCAGTCGGTCAACTTTAAACTGAGAAAGTTAAGTTTGAAAGTTTTCGTAAACTTTAATTTTGATGCAGAAAAGGTCAACAATGAGAATCCAAATAGCTGAGACTGACTTGTGCTATGTGCATCAGAGATTTTGGACTTTTATTGAGTACTATTTGCACTGATTTGAAGGGTTATGATTACATTTGTAACTATAAATTAATGAATAAAACTAAAAATAAATAACACCATAAGAAATTAATGCTAACCTGTCTGTTTAAATTAGATCTTTTTTCTTTAATCAGTAAGTTTTATTTGTTCTAATTTGTGTATATATTTTACAGTAGCTCATATGCCTAGAAGAATGATTTGACATTCATCTTAAAACTTCTAGTGTAACGGAGTTCGACAGCCCTGCGTTAAAAGATGACGTCAGCCTCAGTTACAGTCTGTATTCAGAGCTAATTTGTGCAAGTCAGCATGGGGACAATCCCACTGTCTGTACTCTGACATTACTGAAATGACACTGTGGCGCACAACTTGCCATACGTAAGACGTGATGGCGTGATCTTTGGAATAACTACACCCTGACAAAAAATATGCAACTTTGAAACACAGTAAGAAAAACAGTTCTCTAAAAATACGTGCAATTTTTTTTTTTTTTTTTTTTATAGTTAGAAACAGGATATTAATTAGGCTTTTCTTGTTTATTTTGAATGCAGAAGCTTTTATTTTTCTGTTTTCAGGGGGGAAAATAACTTGTAACGGTGACCAAAGTCAGATGCCTAGTTAATTTATGATATTTAATTAGCATCTACTGCAAAACCCCTCCCCGGCTACCTGAAAAAAGAGTAAAGATGGTGACAAGTGACAATATGATCTGATAATTAGGATTTGTCAGTTTGAGCATCATTAAATCAGCTGAAGAATCTCTGTGAGTGAACCATAATGAAATGATGTTCAGATGTACAATATATAATTTAATGCAATGATATTATCAACTCAGATATCTAACAGGGACGTTTTCATTTGATCTTTGGTTTCAGATCATGGCTCTGTATAGATTTCCTTTGGGTTGATCTGTATCTGGGTTGTGTCCAGTTTGTGGGTCAGTCTTGTAAGAAACCAGTCTGTGATGCTAAAAAGGATGACAACTTCTGGATTAGACAACTAAATAATAAAAACTGGCCAAACTTAATATTTTTCCTCAGGTAGCCTGTCTAGTTTCTGACTTACAGCAGAAGTTTTGTATGTTTCCCCTCTCTAAACTGATGGATTGTCAGCGTTAAATCAGACACCAACTTCAGTTTGATCCTTGACATTCACAGTCTAATTTCTGGACTTCTGCAGCAAACAAAACATTAAAGTTCTGATATTTTCAGGAAAAAAAAAACAAACATCTTCCTGTGATGGAGTTGCGACCTGTCCAGGGTGTCCCTCGCCTCTTGCACAATAATAGCTGGATATAGGCACCAGTGACCCCCGCGACCCGAAAAGGAAGAAGCGGGTAAAGATAATGGATGGATTCTATTTCCAAACATGTTATCAATTATTTTTTCTGCCACCTGGAGGACAGTTTGTTTTTCCTTCCTACTGATACAATAAACCTTATGCACAGGTTGAGTCTGACAGTTCTAGCAGACAGGAAGTCAGCATGGGGTCACGATTTGGGTCACAACTGTCTGCTGCATTTAGTGCAAACAGAATGAGTAATCAGGACAGCAGCTCTGCAGGAAGCTGACCTGACACTTGTTTGAGTCACACCAGTCTAAACCATCAAGTCACTTACTGAGGCCGTTAGCTTGAGTCTCTTGCTCTGATGGTGCCGTCTGAACGGAGCGGGCCTCCATCTCCTTCAGCTGCTGCACGAGCAGGGCCAGGTGCTGCAGCAGGTCCCTGTTCTGCAGCAGCAGCTGGTGGATCCGAGCCTGAGCCTCCATTCGAGCAGCTGTCTCTGCCGCCATCTGGTCCTTCAGCAGCTGCACCTGCATGTGGAGCAAAGGGCAAGCTATGTTTGTGTGTAAACAGAAAACCCTGCTTCATTCACGGTCCTGATTCCTCACTTCCTGTCAGCTCCTGGCTCTATAAAAACTAAACTGGATTTAAAACCCCAGTCCAAGCTTTCAGACTTTCCATCACTGTGATAGTGCTGCTCTCTGGTGGTGCAGAATTAGAATGAAGCAAACTCATTTACTGAATTATCAATAAAACTGATTAATACATTAAGAATAATAGGTATACAAAATGTAATAGTGTTTATTAAATTAATTTTCTAAAGTAAATTCTACTTGCAAGTTTAAATGAGTAATAAAAACTTTTGTTTTGGAGCCGTTTTGATTCGACAGGATTAACAAAATACTTAAACAGTGAAGTGTTATTAACTGTGTTCTACAAAAATAATCAATTGTTACCATCTTACATGTTGTAGATTGCTCTTTGAATGACCTCAGTTCAGAAAAATAATGTTTAATTTCAAAAAGATGGCTGAGCTAATGGCTAGTCCGAGCACGGCTAACATTGATGTGGGTGCAAGCCATCGTTAAAACAGCTACATTAAAAATATGTAAGCTTATCTTTCTACAGAACCCCAACTTCTAAAGATCCAAACTATCCCTTTAAGATGCATTTTGAAAAAGATACATTAATTAAAAATAAATAAATAAATTATACATACACTGGTATATATATATATATGCTCTAACTCTTACAGATGCACCCCTGTGCTCTGATTGGTTGTATTGGAGTGTCTAACCTGTGCCACGGCCACTTGCGTGTGTTGCTGCTGCTGCTGCAGCTGCTGCTGAAGGAGCTGCAGGTAGTGCTGCGATGCCAGCGGGGTGAGAGCAGCGGAGCAAGGGCTGCCGGGAGCGATGCCTTGGGACGTCACAGTGAAGACTGACCTTCGATCGAAGTCCTGAGCAATGATACAAGAAACAAAAACAGGCTCAGAAAATGGCTCACACTTAGCTTCTAAGCTTTAGCTTCTCTCCAATGGCTCCCTGTCAAGTCCAGAACATAATTCAAAATCTTACTTCTAACCTACAAAGCTCTCAAGAACCTAGCTCCATCTTAAATTACAGATCTTATAGTTCCATAGGTTTGTAGTGGATGTACCTCCTAACAGAGCACTTCGCTCTCTGACTGCAGGTTTACTTGCGGTTCCTAGAGTTTCCAAAAACAGAATGGGAGGAAGATCTTTCAGTTATCAGGCTCCTCTCATGTGGAACCAACTTCCAGTTTCTGTCCATGAGGCTGACACATTGTCCAGTTTTAAGACTTTCCTTTTTCATAAATCCTATAGTTAGGGTCAACTTGGGTTTCTAGAGCTAACCCTTAGTTATGCTGCAAATGAATCACTGAATCTATTTTAATGAAACTCTAAGGAAGTACCTGTAATCACTGGGTGTACATTCACAACAGTTCCATTTTAGGAATTCACTTAATTCAAGATGGCCGCCACTGCCAAGTAATCTTAGGAAACGCTAAAATGGCTACACTTCAGCCAGCTCCACAAATGTTGGGCTACATTTTGATATGGTCGTATCTGAGCATCATCACATACACAAACTCCAAGCACACACACTGCGCAAAACTTTGACATTAACGGTCGGCGTGATCTCTGTCAACAAAATATCTCAAACTATTGAAACTCAAAGTAATACTTTGAGTAATACAGTTTATCAAAATTAGCAAACACAAAAAATGTTTGGTAAAATTACCAAATCTTGAGCTGAAGTCCAAAGTAGCTGAGAGTCATTCCTAACACGTTGTTTGAGCTGTAATACATCTAGCATGGATACAAAACACAAAATTGTGTCTATGTTTTAGGTTCAGTGAGACAAATGTGTATAAAACGACAGAGTCAGCACAGCTGTCAGTAAACAGGCTTTATCACGTGTTGTAATGACCATATTCAACCACTAGAGGGGAGCGTAGTACAATAAAATATGAAGAGAACCTCGTTAAAATAAAGGCTCTAATATAAACAGCATACATAAGCAAGTTTAAGATTTATCTAAAATATGTCATGTGTCTAAATACATCAGTATTATTTAAAAGACCAGAGCTGTGTGAGTGAAGCTGAACCAAACTTCAGGCTTTTTTTTTTTGTTTTCTTGCCACCTTGCTCAAGACCGATCGAACATTTTCACCCAAACTTTGAGCCTGTCCTTATCTTTCTTCCCACCCCTCTTTTACTTCTTCGGTGCTTATCTTCACAGAGCAGACGTTTCTGAAGCCCTCAGTTGGATTATTGTGGAGGTTTCTGTGAGAAATCAAAGGGAACCGACTGGGTTTTGGGGGATTAGGTGTCTCTTTGACACAGCAGGAGGGGATATTCAAGCTACACACTCTGATCCTCCTCGTCTTTACACCCCCTTAGCAAAATGACAGTAGTTTCTTCACCCTGGTGATGAATCTGGACAGTTTTTGGTCAGGAAGAAGAAAAAAAACTAATCCCTGATGTTACTTAGCTCAGTGAGCCATTTGTCAGCTCTATACCCTGCTAAAAGCATGGAGGAGCTCCGGGACACACACGTGGACATCCACAGACAAAAGGACACCTGAGGGACAATGGTGGTGACTCTGAGCTCGTTTGTACAAAACCTTTTAAAAGATAGCTCAAACTTCTGAACCATTTATATGAAAGTTTAATGTGTTGTCAAAATCAGAAGGAGGAAGAAAGAATAAATAAAAAAGAAGCCACAGATGCTGAAAAGGTAATCTGATATCTGTGATATTTTCCTTCAGAGTGCAATTTAAATGTGTTAAGTTAAAATAAATGTGCTTTATAAATACAATATATTTGATATGATATCTGAACGTGATTTGGACTCCTTTGCACAGTGCCCTCAGTACATTATGTTGTGGACTGGCACTATATAAATAAGCTGCAGTGGACTGAATTACAGGCCTTAGACAGTTACTAGTTAAACAACAATAATGACAGATTTAGCAACAAGCCACCGAACAACTCAAATCAAACATTGTTAATTTTGGAACTTTGGAGGTCCAGTTTCCAGCTGTTCTCTACACAGATGTTAGAAAACATGAGAAGCATGAGTGTAATGAGAATAAAACAGAACTGTATTAATATCTCAGTCATAATAAACAGTACATGCAAAGTGATTTTAACGCTTCATGTGTGTATTTCTCTCACCATGATGGTCTGTCCGGGTTTGACAACGTTCAGCTCAGCCAAGCTCTGCAGAACCTCACTGACCGCCTTCTCACACAGTGAAGAACCAACCAAATCATCCTCTCCTCCGTGTGTTGCTCCATCGTCATCTTCTCCTTCTGCTCCAGTTAGTTTACGACCTGTGGAAAAACACAAATAAAAATAAAATAAAATTCCTCCCAGAGCTGACTTTGTGCACACTTCATCTTTTGATTATTTTTTTCCTGCTTGCTCTCAATAAGGACGGATGCTTTCCCTCCTGCTTTGCTCTTTGTCTTGTGATTCCTATCGGAGCCTCTCACTACATATCCTCCATATTGTAAATTATGGATCTGGTCAGCTGGTCTCTCAATAGAATTGATAACATTTTCTTGATGAGAAGACTGGGAGAAGGAGAGCCCTCATGCCCTGAAGGGACACTCACAGCTGGATACACGACGGATTCCTGGGGTCAGTGGAAGATGGTATGTCTGTCCATATTGTCTGTTGAGGATGTAGAAGACGTGTACATAACTGGATTTATGATAACAGGATTTCTGCTTTTTGGAGTTGGCGGGTATCTGGCATATCAACAAATTAGGAAGACAGCGGCAGCGGTTCTGGCAATTGTGAGGCTGCCTGCCTCGTATGAAGGAAATGTACTGAGCGGTAAACTCTAAGACTCAGACACTGCATGAGCTGAGCTGTAAGCTGGATGGGATTTCTGAGAATCTCGGGCCACTTGTGGCTCCTGGGACTCACTGGCAATATGGAATCAACCTTGGAGAAGGCTACAAGCTTGGTCCAGTGGTGTGACCACAAAGTTTGACTGTTTGGAATCACCAGTGAGACGTACCAGCAAAACTATGAAGGCAGACATAGAAATTCAAGTAGAGGCTGCCTGACCCAAAATAATTGTGTTATCTGAATTTGGCTTCCTCACTCGGCCTTGAATTGACCAGTTATCTCAAACTTCTCCTGGTTGTTTATGTGAACGAGAAGCTCAACTCCCCCCATCGATCCCCTCCCGACGTCTGTGGATCTGTGTCAGAGTTGAGCCGGCTGATAGACACTGTGCCATCTTTATCAGGACTATAGAACTTTCTGGTAGTGTCCACGGACAACTCACTGCCCTCATAGGCCTCATGATGCATAAATGTGTTATGATGTCATCAGTATGTTGCTGTTTCATGTGCTGAGGTCATTTTTGTTTTCAACTTTCACACTGTGTCCCGTCTAAGACAAAGTGTGAGATTAGATTTTTTTTACACCTACACTCCCCACTCGTGTTTCTTTTTCCTTGTCTGAAAAAAAAGCCTGCACCTCTCGAGGTCGGCGGCCTCAGTCACCTCCGTCACCCCATGTTTAGTTGTTATGTTTCTCTTGGATGGGTTGTACTGAAATGTAATTTTGCTGCACTTCGGTGCAATGACAATAAAGCGGATTCTGATCAACTCATCTGAAAGCTCAACATAGCAATTACATCTGGGCTATTAAACTCTCCATTAGGACTATTTTGAGAGCAAACACCGGGAAAGAAAGGATTCACGGAGCAAATTACAGCCTTTAATGGAAATGCATGCAATTATCTTCCATTGGAAAACCTCCTACATGAACTGTGCTGCGGAACAAGGTCCTAACGAACACTTAGATCCACATTAATAGTTTATGTTCCCTAAATCTGTTGACATGCTAGCTGCTCACAGACATCTGTGCTGCTGCTGTTTGATCACAGGCCAAAACTAATGAGCTGCTGTGGTTTGATGTTTCCGTGTCAGCCTTAATAAAGCATGTAATCAAGCGAACACAGAGCACGGTCAGGCTTTACCCACGGGGAAGCTGAAGGGAGCAGAAAAGACCTTGCTGTCGACAAAAGTCATTGTTCGGACCTTCTGGTGAAGACCAAATGTGTTTTCATGCCATAAATAAAGGGTTTTCTGAGAGACCGAGCCACGATAAATATTAGGAGCTGGAAACAAAAGTGTTTAAAATCTAATACACAAAACAATATAATGGGAAACGTGAATCCTGAAGCTGATTAGCAACAAGCAGCTCAAGGTGGGAGAATTAAAACTGATTTAGTCACTTAGTGAGTTTGACTATTCCTAGAAACCCAACAATGTTCAGTCAGGTCATCTGGATGGCTTCTTTTCTTTTTGTTGAGACATTTCATCCTTCATTCAAAGGACTTCCTCAGTCCGAGGAACCCCAACAAACTCAGTGCCACAAGCAGCACACTCCCATAGTGGACCAACTAGTTTGCTGGTGATAGGATGGTTTCTGGGGCCCACCCTCGCCCTCGTCGACTCCTCTGAGGCTGATGAAGTCCTTTGGATGAAGGATGAAATGTCTCAGCAACAACAACAACAACAAAAGAAACCGTCCAGATGACATGAATGAAGTCTGCTGGATTTTTTTTTAACCTGGATTATTGAGCAAAAAACTTTGATGTTTTGAACCATTTTGGCTGTGGCTGCCTCAGAGGAGTCGACGGGGGAGAGGGCAGGCCCCAGAAACCATCTTATCACCAACAAACTGGTTGGTCCACTATGCGAGTGTGCTGCTTGTGGGACTGAGTTTGTTGTGGCTCTTCGGACTGATGAAGTCCTTTGGATAAAAGACAAAACAACAACAACAAAAAAAAAGGTGTCCAGATGACCTGACTGGATTCCTAGAAACCGTTCCGGTGTTACACGTGATAATCTTGTTGTTTCGGCCAAGTTCTGTTGTACTTCCTGGTATTTTGTGTTCCGTTTATTCACCTTTTGCTCAGATTTCATAAAATGCGACCCATTAAAAGAGTTCATCGGGATGAAGGATTTAAGTATCAGCATCAGGCAACAGAGAAACGCTGTCACAACTGAGCAGTGTTCGACATGAAATGAAAACTGCTGGACGTTTTCACCGTAATGTGAAACAGAGCACGGCACAAACTGCAGCTTGTTCATTTACCGCAGCGATTCCATAACGGACTTTTTGTTTGTGGTCGACCAGCAAACAACAGATTGTCTATTTTTGGAGTCGCACACATGAGAGTGGCTCCCTGCCTCGTCTCTTTGATATCCACCCAGAACACACACCTCCCCTGACATGGTCTCATTCAGCTGCACACAAACACCTCCGCTGCTTTCATCCCACTCTATACACCGAAGAGGCAAGATCTCCATCACTTTATGTACCAAACAGAAAAAAACGAATAAATTAGGAGGAAAACAACTGGTTAAATCTAAACATTAGAAGCATTTACTGCAGGTGAAAACAGCTTAAAGTGTATAAAATGTGAAATAGTGAAACATGACCAGCATGCTTAGGATCCTGTTTCAGTGGATGTGAGCGACATACAAACTTTAGACCAGACTGGGTGTTGCACAGCCCGCGGGCCACATAGTAGCCCTTTGTGGACTCTGACCGGCCCCCCGTAAGGGGAATCACAAAATAAACATATTTTCTAATTTTACCTCATGCATGGACTAAAGCTGCATTGCTTTTATTTTGAAGTTGTTTTAAATTCACATACAAGATGACACGGTGTGCATGATTGAGCTGATGCAACGAGCATGCACAAGACGATGCTAGCCCTCAGAAATGTCCACTCATGCTAAAAAAATAAAAATAAAAAAAGAAATAAAATAAAATAAAATAAAATAAAAAAGAAGATGCCGAGTGCAGGGTTTTCAACAAAAAATGGACTGCTAGATATTTATGTACGGAAGTCAGAGGTAGAGCTGTGTGTTAAGTTTGTGGAGAGCAGATCGTTGTGTTTAAGGATTACAGTTTGTTGGCATTAAAACACAAAAGCTTGACTGACGCTGGAAGGGTGCAGACGTCTGAAGCTGTGCTAAGTTACAAAAGCAGCAAGGTGTTTTTACAAGCTTCACACATCCAGGGATGCTGCAACCGAGACTAGCTTTGCGACATCCCACAGAATGGATAAAAACAGTGAGCCGTTCTCGGAGGGAGAGCTTGTCAAAGTGTGCTTGGTGGACTCTGCAGCGCCAACATGCCCTGAAAAAAGAAGCATTTGAGAAAGTCCTGCTGTCCAGACAAACCGTGAGGAGAAGGATTAAGGACATTGCAGAGAAACTGGAGCTTCAGCTACAACGGGAAGTGGCATGTTTGGACTTTTTCTCATTCTCAGTGATGAAGTGGACCAAATCCAGGTGTAGATCCCCTCTCACTGATGATCATCTGTCAGCTGTGCTCCGCATCTCCACCTCAGACATTCAACCTGACTTTAATGCTCTCGTTACAACCCAATAGAGATTACGATGGATTACAAATAGATATATAGATAGATGCGTCATAAGACATGTTGCAAACAGACAGACATGGCCGACTCCAACAGTTAACACCAAAATTTTAAAGAAAAATCCTACCCACTATGAAGGCGCTTAGAGTACGCAATGTGGACAATTCTGCGCTACTAACAAACCATATTTTAGCTCAATATCTGTAAAACTGACTGCTGTATAGCCATTAATGTGTTTGCTAAATTTGATTAGCTGAGGCAGCCACTATGGATCCGCATGACTACAAAACATAATCAGTTGTAGATGTCCATCCAATGACGACTTTCTGAAAGCTTCATAAAAATCCTTCCACTGAGACATGAGATATTTTGCTAACAGACAGAGAAATGAAGAAAGAAAAACCTACAATTACAATGGCTCCATCTTTTCATGTTCACAGGCAATAGCTACTTTACAGTAGCGCTAAATGTTTTGTCTCTTCATTTAATTGTTTTTTTCCCAACATTTCTAACCTATTTTGCAACAAAACAGACTGGACTACATAGTGGAAATGAAAACTCTTCTACATCTTCAACTTAACTTCCTTTAAAATCATTCACATCACTTTTAATAACAATCAGCACGAGCACCCTTTTAATCTACACTGAAAAATCTCAACCTGGACTGAGATTGATTTGAATGATTCATCAGTTTGTGTGTTTTTCCATCGGCGTGAGCGTCGACAGACACGTCCTCAGAGAAGAAACAGCCACAGCTCTTCCTCCTCTGGATCCACTCCTCATCAGTGAAAGACGTTTTGATTTTTTTTTTTTTTTTTCAGCGCTGCTCTGTTTTTGAAATGCTTTGAAATGAGCTGCTTGAAGCACACTCATGAGCACAGACGCACTTCTGTGATCATCCGCCGTTTCCTCAGACGTCTCCCTCACTTTGTCCTACCGTATTTTTCGGACTATAAGGCGCAGTGGATTACGTCGCATTAAGCGAAACAAAACTGTCAGATGGGTCAAACTTTGTTCAACTCATTCACAATAATCACATAAAATCGGTTCGTGGTCAATAAGCACAACCAGAATTAATACATAAGGCTCAACGTTGATTTGTGAGAAAAATTAAAGGATTTTATGTGCGCCTTATAGTCTGACAAATATGGTACTCTAATTAACACAATCGAGCAACTCTAACGAGTTTCCTCTCAGTCTCTTAACACTGACTGCTATTTTAAACAAAGAAGATGTGTTGGGTGTTAGTGTGAGGCTCACCTCGGCTGCTGGGCTCCTCTGTCGACTTGTCGCTCTCTCTGTCCGCCCGTCCATCGACGTCCTGCTCGGCATGTTGCAAACTGAGCTTATGGCACACCTCAAACGCCTGCCCTACTGTCCGCACGATACGCATGGCCTGCGTCTGACAGGGACAGAAGGAAGACTCATCAACATAAATACTTATAGTGGTTCAATACTTGAACTTCTCTCCACTAAATAACACATTTTACTCAATAAAGTATGAGCATTCCTTGTAAAACTGACAAAGTTATGGTAATTGTTTGCACGTGGCTGTGGTAACCATCTTGAATTGGGTTGGCTTTTTTTTGGAAAGTTTCAATAAAATCCATCCAGTGGTTCATGATATATTCTGTTACCAGACAGTCGAAGTTGACTCCAAAAGTTACTGCCAAAGTTTGAAATAAAGATGTCTCAGAATCTTTTAGTGCTCAGAGTATATGTTGGGAGTCAGTCTCACTTACTACCATACCAAACTGTAGCTCAGTATCTGCAGAAGTGACTGAATTATAGTGATTTGTGTGTTTGCTAAAGTTGATTCACCATGGTGGTCATCTTGAATAAGGTTGATTCCAAAAATAAATTGGCTCTAGATGTAAATCCAATGATTATTTTTTGAAAGTTTCATCAAAATCCATCCAGTGGTTTACGAGATATTTTGCTAAAAGACAAACAGTTTACATAAAATTTAGAGTGCCTCAGACATGTGTTCGTATTAATCGACTGAATGTGATTCTAACTCTACCTTCTTTTTAGACTTGAAGACGTTACATCTGAAAGAACTGTTGGAGCCGTCTCTTGCAATGTAGCTGAAGACCTTCAAGTCCTGGGAGTCGTGAGATACGTAGAAGATCCTGGACATCAAGGCAGGCAGGGTTAAATTATAAGCAAAAAAAAAAAAAAATACTGAAGATGATGCGCAACGTCCTTCACATATTGTTTATGATCAACTAAATAAAATAAAAAACGACCTGGGTATTATTCATAGTAATTATTATGGACTAAACTTTACTGCTATTTACTAAACATGTACTCCTTAGTTAAAAACTGAAGAAAAAAAAAAAAAAACACATGGGTCACTCAAACACTTGAAACAGGTAAAAGTCATAATTAAAAAAATACTACAAATCATCAAATGAAAATTAGCATGGCTTTAAAATTTTGATTCAACAAGATAAAAAAAAAAAAAAGAAAAGAAACTGTCACTAACAAACATGATGTTAAATAACTTTTTTTTTTTTTTTTTGGCACAACCTTTTGAAATTTTTTTCATTTTTTTTTTTTTTTCATTTAACCTTTATTTATCCAGGTTAGTCTCATTGAGCCACGAGAACTCATTT
>JARVLU010000528.1:11764011-11776945 GCA_031762415.1 Simpsonichthys santanae | reverse complement strand
TTTTTTTTGGTGGACACAGGAATTGGGGGTTCCTCATCTTCTTTTTCCCGCAGGAAACTGCTTTTGATAAAGTGAATGTTGAACCCTCATGTTTGAGTCACGTGTTGTGCCCTTGGTGGACGTAACAGACGCCCAGACACTTGAACTCCTCTGTTCAAAGCAAAGACAGGCTGGGAGCGAGTCTTTGAAGGAGAACACAAATGTAATAATTAAGAGATATGCTGCTTTTCCAGGGAGACTGAATAAAAACACACTTCTTGAGTTTTAAAACAAGATGTGTAGTGCAAATCCATATAGGAAATCTGTTATAAATTATTTGCTCATGCCAAGAGCTCCAGTAACGTCTGCTCTGGAGAATTCCTGTACTGGTGGAAAGACTCCAGCCATTTCTTACCATAACTATAACATAACACTCAATATCTCACCACATTAAACAATATTTCAGAAAAACATCCAACATTAGTGTTTTTGTCTTTATTCTGTTTTGTTGAACCTGAAGCTGAACATAGACTGAGTGACTAACGTTTCCTCGTCGTCTGCTGGCCTCGTGTTGTGCTGACAAACTTAGCTTGTCCTGCCTGTCAACTCAAATCAGTGCTGCTTGTAAACCTAAAGCGCACTTTTAGGGATAAAAAAATGCAAACAAGGTAAAACAGCATGCCTGTGTGTGCTTAAACATTTTTTTTTTTTAGTTGAGCAGCGCCTTTAGAGACTACAGAGGTGCATCACATCAGGTTGCATGCTGGGAGTAAAGCACTCTGCAAAAGAGCAAGAGGTTTGTATACCTGCTGTAAGTTGTTATATGTGGTTTGTATGGACAAATACATTTAATATTGTGCTCAGGAAAAATCTAATGTCCTTAAAATGTAGCTTATTAATTTCAAATTCTCTTCAACAAAACCCAATATTCTCTTGTTTGACCTCTTGGTTGAAAAATATGTTACATCATACACAGTTGTGCTTTTCTGTAGATTAAAAGAATTGTTTTGACACGTGTGAGAGTACAAAAATGTTTGTGACCTTTCATGAGACAAGCAGCTCGGCTTAATGCTAAGTTAAGCTAGCAGTTATAATTGGTTTCTGAAAACTACAAAAATAATTCAGGCTTGGAACCAACCAATTACTTATTTACACATCAAACAGCTGCGTACCTACAGTGTAAGTCATTAGAATACCACCCCTGTCCCCAGCAATGCTTTACAGATCGTTCTGGGAGACCCTGAGGTGTTTCCAGGCCTGAGAAGATGCATCATCCCTCCAGCAAGTTCTGGGTCTGTCCCGAGGTCTGTTATCAGTGAGACGTGGCTGGAAAACCTCCAAAGGGGGGTGCCCAGGAGACATAATCAGATGCCTGAACCACATCCTCCTACTATGTGAAGGAGTGGCAGCTCTACAAGCTCCCCCCAGATGACGGAGCTTATCACTCTGCCTTTAAGGCTGAGCCTGGCCACTCGATAAAAGAAGCTCATTTCAGCCACTTGTCTCCAGGATCTCTTCCTTTTGCTCATGATCCAAACCTCATAACCGTTGTGACGCGTGCAGCTGATTAATGGGGCAGAAGATCGGAGCTGAGGGGGTGTTTGTCCTTTCATGGCCGTCAAAGCGCCTTAAAACCCTGTTTCTGCCTGCACTCTGCATTATTCAGACACGGACCGCTCTGACACGTCTGCTTTGGGATCTCACCTGCTTGGGTCATCAGACACGCGCGTCCGCTGAGTGCAGCGGCTGAATGAACGTACATTTGGCGACGGATCGCTTCCTGGCAGTATAGTTCCAGCTGAAGCTTAACTGAACTTTTTACCTCTTTCAAGGCCGGTCAGCTCACGGTGAAATGGCCACGTGCAGCTGGTGGTTCTATGGCAAGCCATGTCGCCATATTACTGGATCACGGCTGATCCGCTAACGCAATCAAAAGCCCGACACCAACCAGGCCCGCCCATCCAGCTCACTATCATGGCCCTTCGGGCCCAGGTTAAAAATGACAGCTCTAGTCTGAGAAAATGTCCAGTCCTCACATCAACTGACTCTTCTGTGATGAAATGTCTTGGACATTTTCAAACTTATTCCTGTGACCCCATAGTGAGTCCCCTGAGACACCTGCAAGGAAATAAAGAACCCTCACAAATGTTTTGAGACATTCTGGAAACTCTTTAGAGTGGAATGAATTAAAGTGAAGGTGAGAGGAGGATGATCTGACAGGAGACAGAAGAAGATGGGGTAAGAAGACTATCGTAGTTTGATCTATGGACCTCCTGGGAGTTGTTACGTTTGATATAAACGATATAACAATTAATATCATGGAGTCTAGAACTGCCAGCAATTCTGAGATATTTTGTTTTGCTTGGATATGATTAGTTTCAGTCTGCTCCAGCTAAGAGTAAATAAAAGCTGTGACACGGTTAAGGGATTTTATCATAGAGTTATGCCATACTTTCATCACTCCCAGCTCTTGTCTATTTGAAATGCCCAGCTCTCCCTGCCCCGAATCCATGGTGATTAAAGTTTCGGCTTGTAATTATACAAAACCAAGTCCTGAGAGAGCTGATTAAACGGAGACTAAGTTCAGAGAGGGACATGTGGAAGCACACCCCAGAGACACTTGTCAGGGGGAAAACCATTTGTCTTAATAACAGGCAACATATGAACGAACTGCAAAGATCGCTGATTCTGATGTTTTGTTTTTCCTTTGGAAGAACTAATAAAGTGAAGCGAAGCAGAGAAAGGTGACCGAGCCAAATAATGATTTTAGGTGAATCACAGCCTGCCAAAACTAAGATGACCATGTCCATCTAGAAAGTGTACTGGAAAAATACTCTGGAAGTCATGGAAGATAAAATACTGATGTTCTTTGAGACATCAAGTGTTCAGTTTTATTTTGTTTGGGAATACATTTTCAAAAACACACTGTAATAATAAAAAAAGGTTTAATTATTTTAAATTATTCCTGTTCATACATGAGTTTTTACGTTTTAAATTAGTGGTATTAGCTGTGTTTGCTTTTTCTGTTTTTCTTCCTATTTGAGATGGGCTTAAAGGTGACGAGATGTTTGGCTTTGTAATCAAATCCATTATGTTGTTGCAAACAGATTCTAACATCATAATTGGAAAAGTGTCAAAAGATAAATAGCTAGTGTCATTATATATAACTAACTTAGCAAAATTATGGAATTGAGACATTTGCTTTTGTTTTTCAGAATCAGCTTTATTATCATTGCACCGAGATACAACGAGAACATGTACGTACAGCCGTCCGAAAGATGGACGGAGTGCACGAAGCTGCTGCTATAAAGCGCGGCCTCCTTATCCTTATTCAGAATACATTTTTTTTAGAAAGAAAAAGGGACAAAGCCATGAGGAAAGGTTAGTAGCATTACAAAAAAGATCTCTTCACACCTTGTCCTTACAGTGCAAGATTTAAGACATAAAAAAACTCTGCCAGCTAAAGAACGTTTATGAACATATTTCATATGCATTTTATAACAAGGTGGTTCATGAAGCACTAATAAGGCTCCACAGAGCGGGTGGGGGGTTACGATAGACAAAGCTTTTCCTTAGTTTGCACATTTCCCAGGAAAAAATGATAAGTCTGCTTGTTCCGAGGGCAGCTGGGGAGATTCAGATAACCACAATTGTTGATTTATTCAGGCAGACTATTTTCCGCCAGCCTTGAGTCTGTACTGATAACTTTACAAGGTCCGAAATGGCCAGATTAGGGTGCACTCCACTGGTCTTTGCTTACAAGCTTCTTCAAGATGTTTTTTTTTTTCATGCTGACGCGTCCCAAAGCCGCAGGTAGCTTGCGATTCAAATCACTTCCAACTTACGGTTTTGCTCGTAAATCAGTTGATTTTGAGTCCTCCAGCACGAACCAGACCTTCACATAGGCAGCAGCCTGTCGAGGTCCAAATTAGCTGCGACCGTCTTCTTTGTATGTTGATAAACCAGGATCCCAATTATTCCAAAAACAGGAAACCTGTTGTCATAAATCCAATTACAGTGTATGCAATTTCAGCATCCTTGGTCAATAGCAGAGGTAGACATATCCCCCCCAGATATTTATCCAGCTGCATGAGTCTCGTCCGAGCAGATGAGAGTTCTTCAGGACCCTGTTGCTTTGTTGAAAATATTTTGTAATATACGTCGCAAGTCCAGTTGGTCAGATCCAAAACAGTAGTTTCTATTTCAGGAGATGCGTAAAAAATAGGAGCTGCTCTGATACACAGACAGAAAAAAAAGCAGGAGGAAAACAGGAAGCGGAATGGAAGCGTGCGCCTCGTTACGAGAGCTAGTGAAGCTCTTTTTAAGCAAATACAATTTTTCAGGCAATTTCCAACATGTAATCCCGTTAACTGAGAAAAGTAACATTAATTCAAGTTCAGTTCATTTGGAGTTCTGTAGAAAGTTATGAACAATTACTATCTTTTTAGTTTTGGTAGTTCTGAAAAGAATATAAGCGTTTCGTCCTAATTTTATTCAAACTATTATTTACTCACTTATGTTATTAGTCCCCTTATGGTTATAGTAGAGGATAATAAAAAAAAAAAAAAAAAAAAAAAAAAAAAACGTAGTGAGATGAATACCAAGGTCATTAAGATGCTTTTTAGATAAAAATCTAATGTAAGGTAGGTCAAATAAATTAGGACCAATTTTTTTTTTTTTTTTTGGTCAATACTGTGATCACAAAGGCGCACTATGTGGTGGAAGAAATGCAAAATGTATTTTTACTTTATCAAGTTCTTTTCATAACTAATAAAAGCCAAAGCTTTACACACATATACATTAAATAAACAAGCTTAATCTATTAAGATTGGGTCTTCTTTTAGACCCATCAAGTTTGTAAATACTAATTTATATGACCTTTTATTTATTTGACTCTTTAATTTTTCATACACATCTTTTTTATATTTATTGCTGACACATCTCTTATCTTCTCCTTTAAAAAGTTTATTTGTTTAACATTTTTATTATAATTAGCTGGAGCTGTTACTTCAAATGCAGGGTGTTTGGTCCAATATAATTAAGTGTGCAGGTGTATAATGAGACCTACAGACACATATTTTAGGAATAATATATATAATGTATTACTAACATGTTAGGGACATAAACTACATGTTCTTACAGCCATGATGCAGGGGGTAGTTGTAGCGCTACAGGATTGTGCACACTCAGAGGAAACAAACTGAAAGGATTTACTTCAAATATTGCTCGTCTGCATTTAAGCCGTCAGAGCCATCAGTTTACCTCAACTAGGCATTTCTGTCAGCACTTCTCTCTTCGGCTCATTTATGAAAGTGTCAGACAGAATAGTGATGATGTTGCTACGTGCACAAAACGAGGATGGGAAACAGGCATCTGAGCCAAGTGTTGTGAATATTGAGATGGCTGATTTAAAAAACAGACAAACGTTTCACAAGATTTGCTGTGATGGTTTTTAGAGCAATCACTAAATAATCAATTATGAATAGACTGGATTTATCTTTATTATTTAATGACAAAATGAGGTTATAAGTTAAATGCACCATCCTCCAGGTTTGTTACTGTGTGAATGTTTATGACACCATTGAGATCCATTTTTCTTCGCCACGTAACTCATTCAGCAATTTGAGCTTTTTAAACCATTCATATATCGAAATGTTCAGCTCATTCAGGGAATTCCTTCTGTGACCTGTGGTATTTGTGCATTTTTTACTTTTTGATATTTTTAGAGTATTCTGCTATGTTATTCTCGTTAAAAATGAATGGAGCTCTTTGTGTTGTTAAAAAGCTTTTACTGCTCAGTTCCGCTTTTGTTCTGATTCAGCTCCTTTCGGCTTCTTCCTGCTAAATTCTGCTTTTTCAGCTCCTTTTTAGTTAATTTTCTGCTAATATTAGACATGTTTTGTTTTTCTTCTAATTTCCACTTTTTGTAATTCTTTCAAATAATTTAAACTTTTAATGCGCTTTTTTAGCAAATTTCAACTCTTTTGGTGTTTTTTTTTTTTTTCTGAATTTTTTTTAGCCACTTTTTAATTTAAGCTTTTTTCCCCCCGGCTCATTTCAGTTTGTTCAATTTTTCATTCTAATCTATGCAGCCTCTCTCAGTCTAGTTCGGCTTATGCTTCTCAGTTCTGCTCTATTCAGCTTTTTCTACACACTTCTGCTGTTTGTCTAATACTTCCTGCTTTTCTTTTCCTGCTTTCAGCAAATGTCTGCTGTTCAAATTCAACTTGCATTAACAGTGTAGTGATGAAACCTTTTCAGCCTGGTTTCAACTTCTTCAGCATCTTTCAGCAAAAATCACTCAGCAGTAAGCATTCACAACTTGAGTTTAACACTTGTTATGTCTTCAGCTCTATTTGTACTGTTGATTACCAGTATATAGCATTTAATAAGAAATTGTATTTTTTAATTAATATTGTACAATTGTTGTGGCAAAGTCAAAACATATTTCCTGCCACAAACTCATTAAATGCCATATTTATTTACCTTCCTCTACACTCATCTTCACTGTCAGTGACAGTGAGGATGCTTCGAAAATGCTAAGTACTTCCCTCTCATACAAATGTAACACACAATGTACATAAATATAAAGGTCATAACTAATGACACCATTTACACATTTCAGAAAACAGTTTATGTAGCTTAAAAAGTCTCTACACAACACAATGGTTGTTAGATTAAAGTCTTAACTTTGGCTGTATAGAGTCTGAACAACGACAAATC
This sequence comes from Simpsonichthys santanae, assembly GCA_031762415.1. NCBI lineage: Eukaryota > Metazoa > Chordata > Actinopteri > Cyprinodontiformes > Rivulidae > Simpsonichthys > Simpsonichthys santanae. The sequence goes on along the minus strand of JARVLU010000528.1, from coordinate 11,770,243 downwards.
AAAGCACGTCTTAGGAAAGGCAGAGAAGATTCATTTACTGTAAGCTCTGCTAATGAAAACCCCTCGCTGATGCAACAAAAACTGGGAGTATGCACATGTCCGAGATGTCCCCCACCATGGCCCACTTCTGTTCATATAGGGTCCGAGATAGGGTAGAGGTAGGGCAGCCGACTTGGGACCAGAAAGTCGCGGTTCAACTCCCAGCCATTCCCATATGTCATGGTGTCTCTGAGCAAGACAACTAATCTCCAATTGCTGCCCGCTGCTCCACCTGGGTGTATCCCAGGTGTGATGGGTTAAATGCAGAGAACCAATTTCATCAATGTACAAGAACATACAATGATGACAACATATAGCACTTAAACTTATGTTTGGCTTTTACTAAGCCTACTTGTCAAGAGAATCTTGTTCAGTCATTTTGTACTTGTTTGGTGGATCATTGTAAAAGGGTGGGTATGTGTTGTGGCACTTAAGATGTAGCTCATCCATGGCCATAATTTGCAGTTTTCTTTTCCAAACAAAACTACAACAGTGGTATATATACATGTATACATGGTACATGTATATGATATGAGACCACTTGAGATTTTTGGACAGGTACCGTGGCAAAAAACACCCCTGCCATTAAAAGCACCATGATAGTATACAGATGTACTTAGCACACTACTGCTGTCTTATGATGGTGTTAGCATCTCTCTACTTCTAGGTGCCACAAGGAAAAAAGTTGTTTCTATGTTGAGAATATACATTTTGCAAAACTGAGTAGGAAGAGTTTTGAATGGTAGAGCCATATGACACTGTATGTGTTCTGTAATGAAAAAAAAAATCCCATTAGAATTAAAAGTAAACTATAAAGATTATTTGATTGCTGGTGGAGGGATTTGTTATCAATTGATATGTAGCTGCTAAGACCAAGTTCAAGGTCTAGTTGAAATATATTCCCCTAGACGTCATGCAGTTCAAGGATCAGTGCCTCCATTAGGTTAGTTACATTGCAGATATGGTAAATAAACCCCTTGGTTTCAAACTCCACCTATCAACAACCTCTTAATCAGAGGTCAGTGAGTCTAGCACCTAATATTATGTCATTTGGTTTTGAGCTTAGTCTCAGAGAAATTTAAAGAGAAAGTTAAAAAAAATTACATTACAAATCTGTCTTATCATACTTATAGATACATTTTTGGGGAAAGCTGAGTTAATAACAAGGGTTTAGAAATAACAAGCTAAATCATGGAACGAGAAACTAAAGAAGGCCCCAAAATCATTGAGCAGTCTTGAAAAGTAAAAGAATGTGGGTGCATTGAGGGGCACTGATGCTGCCTGTTGTACCACTGAACCCATATAGAAGCAGCCCACAATGGAGCCTATAGATCGTAGCATAGCAACCGCTTCATTATAATCCCAAGGATTTGGGTAGATCCAAGGAATTTCACTAAAACTTAATATGTAAAGAGTGGACTGTTAGTACCAGAATGATCCACACAAAAAAGAAATATGAGCTTTAAAACATACAGTAGAGTGGAAATCATTGCACACTATTTGAATACAGTTTGTGATGTTCATTCAATGCATGACTTGAAAAGCTGAACTTAAAAGCATCCCAGTTGAAGAACAAAAAATAAGCTGAGCTATAATCACAGCTGTTCTGCTGGTCTCACAGGCATTTTTCAGGCAAGCTATCAGCTACTTGGCCAAGGAAAGAGAGATTTACTCTCTGGATAGTAGATGTACGTCAACCTCCAGTGTCAACCAGCACTTCTCATCATTAGTCAACATGAGTGCAAGTTAAAAGCAATCACAACTAATGATGATGTTGGCTTCAATAGGAAGTGACAGGCTTTTCACACTATGTTGTGTCAGGCAAAAGTTGTTCAGTTGAACTAATGAAAAACAAACTGTTGTCTTCCTTTTCATGATCGTCTTATTATGAGCAGGGTTTTCTTAGGAAAATGGGATGCTATAAGGAAACAAGTCAGGCACTTGATTACCACCACAAATGGAGCTGAGCAGTACTTTTATAATAATAGGAGTTTCAGCTGCCTGAGGAGCTTTGTATGTGTTGAGCTGTCATGGGTTTTATCTTATAACAGCATGTTGAAAAATGGTGGACTGCCCTCTCCAGGTTGGGAATGAGGCTCTGCCTCAAGTGGAGGAGTTCCAAGTATCTTCGGGTTTTGTTCATAAGTGAAGGAGGAATGAGTGGGGGATTAACATACAGACTGGTACAGTCTCTGGAGTGTTGTGGACTCTGTGCCAGTCGTGGACTCTGTGCCAGTCTGTTGTGGTGAAGAGGAAACTGCACAAAGTTGTTTGTTTACTGGTTGGTCTCCGTTCCTATACCCTCACCTATGGGCAAAAACTCTGGGTAATGACCAAAAAACGAGATTGCAGATACAGCTGACCAAAATGATGTTTTTTCTGTGAGAAAACTCAGAGATAGTGTGAGAAGTTCAGTTATCTGGGAGAGACTCGGAGTAGAACTGTGCTCCTCCACATCGAAAGGAGCCAATGGAGCTGGTTCGGGCATCTGGTAACTGTAAGGATGCTCCCTGGGCACCTCCCTCAGGAGGTGCTCCGGCGCAGGTATGTCTTACTGGGAGGAGACCCTGGGGAAGATCCAGAATATGCTGGAGAAATTGTCTCTCAGCTGGCCTGGGAACATCTTGGGGTCCTCCCAGAAGAGCAAGAAGAGGTGGCTTCAGAAAGAGATGTCTTGGCCTCCCAGCTCGAAATGCTGCTCCCACAACCCGATTTCAGAACAAACAGAAGATAAAGGGTGGATGGAACAGTACATTTATTTTAGATTTCTAAGATTTGTCTGCCTTTGAAACATATAGAACCAAAGTTAGCTGAAATACAACAGCTGCGACTTTTTGAAACACCCGATTTCCATAACTGACCCAATAAGTTTATTTACAGTGACAGATAGAACTGATCAGTTATGGCTTGTGTACAAACATTAATGCAGAAGTGAGATACTTCCCCAGACTTCAAAGCTAACAAAACAGTATATTTGACTGATCATTTTAATGCTCTTCTGTCTTATATTAGGGCAGCAAGGTTAGAATCACAAGCTGTATGAAGCGGATTGCGAGCACCTTCAGAGAAAAATCAATGTCGTCTGAAGCCCACCCCATCAGAGGAAGCAGGCAAGGTGCGGGCCCAGGCAAACACTTCTGTGGTAAAGACGCCCTTGGAGTGAGAATGGGCCCACGCTTGACTGAGTCGCTGAAAGGCAAAGTGAAAGGACGGTCAGTCCCAGAGAGCTGATGGCTCACACAAGGCAACAACTTGAGAATGCCAAAAACGTGCCTCAATGACAAAGCGGAAAAAGGTTCTTAAGTAGGTGAAGTTGCTGTTTCACAATTTTGGAGAACATCGTTGAAAGTGATGTGGCACTGGGTTACGATCTTGTGTGTTTTTAAAATAAAGAAATTCTGCTGGGGTTAAAATACATGCTGCAACAACATAAAGAGGGAGACAAACATCATCAAAATATTTTTATTATTCTCTTATAAGACAGGGCTTTCTCTAGGTTAAACTTACTTTGTGGGAGATTTAATATCAGGCATGGGCTGATTTCCATTTTCAGTTTAAATTCAGTTTTGAAAAGCTTCAGTGTCAAAACCCCAATTTTTTACAATGCACATTTGCTTCAATTTTACTTTTTTTATATGTTTATAGACAATATAAAGATTTTCTCTGGTCATATTTAGCACTAAGTGGCACTCACCTTCATTTTGTTCCAAGCTGTCACTCATCTGTGCATGGTATCCAATAAAGGGCAAGTTAAGTTTTGTTATTTTTTTTGTCCTTTGTTAAAGAGAAATGTAGATGGCTGCTTGAAATTATGAAAGTGAAACTTACAATTATCAATGTTTTACCAGAGGAGCCTCTGCAACTCTTACAAACATTTCTAGTTAGTTTGCAGACTCCCTTATAAATGCTGTTCCCAAACTGGTCAGCCACTGTCGCAGCCCAACCAGATAATGGCTTTACAATAAATACGATTTTCCACGTTTTAATGTTTAGGCTCGTGTAAAAACTGTGGAATAGAACAGCAATTAAACTCAAGAGCAAATCTAAATGACCAAAGAATAAGGGCAACCAGTGGCGCAATGCAACATCCTGCAATACTGGGCTAACACAGGGACAAAAGAGATGTCATTATAATGAATATTGTTTTGGGCAAAGTCGTCTTCTTGCAAAGCAGCCATCAGTGTAATAGGATTACTGAAGACAAACGTCGTCGGATCATAGGCAATAAAATCCTCTTAGTAACCAGTATGGGGGTATCCATTGTTTATATGCATCTGTACTGTACAAACAATGGTTTATAGAAGCATGTAGTCAACAATATGATCCTATAATCATTAGAATTCACTGCCCAAATAATGAAGAAAACAACAAAGCAACGGTTACCAGTTTAGGGCTATTACATAAAGATTAATGACCACCTAGAATCTACTTGGAGTGGCTTGTTGTGTGTTTAATGAACCTAAACAAGTTGGCAGACACGTCAGCAGCTCTGCAATGGCATCACATGGAGAAATATGAATAGACAAGACCCTGAGGTGGCCACAGGCGATGTGGAAGATGATCAATGGGAAAAACAACAAAGCAGACAAAAACAAAAACCGTTAAGTAGGCGACGAAATGGTGTCTAGTACAATGACAGGTTTGAGGTCAGTGCTTCACCAGTCGTTAACCCCGTTTTACGAGGTCAAACCCTGGGTGTGAATGCAGGGCGCCATCTGTGCCTTATAGCTAAACATGCTGCAAAAAGCCCCTTACAGAAGGCCTTGAGTGTGAGAGTTCATAAAGCTCAATTAAGGGTACCTTAACTCTGAATCAACCGCATATATCATGTTTGTCATATACATCATACAGTCAGAGAGACTGCAGACCGATAAATAAGTCACCTAGTTCTAAATAAAAGAAATGTGCTTGATTCATTGTATAATGCTTATGTTCTAACTCTGTAAGTACTCGGTACTGAGTATTGGCGAGTACACAAACTGAAGTAATCGTACTCGCTTTGATAAAAACTGGTATCGAGCCACTCCCATTTTTGGTGCACAATAAAAATACATTCTGCTGATGTGAAATGCTCAGAATGCTGCATTATAACAAGGATGACCATTGCCATGCATTTCTGTTAATAGCAAGAGGCAACAAAAACACAATAGCTTTGTGAGAAAAGCAAAATTCAAATGTCAAATTGTAAATATGAATCATAATGAAGAAGGTTAACATATCACACCACCTTATCTTATATTGATTTTATGGTGCCACAAAATGAAATGCTAAAAAAGTTTACCCCTGAAAACAGTATGGCTTGTTTGGGACTAAACAATAAAGCATCCAGTATTTGTTATATTTTACGGTAATCTGGAGTAAAGAGGTGAAGCAATCGTTTGACCTCCAGATCCAAGTTATCAGAGTGGCTGTGTCCATTCCTGGTCCTTGGGGGCTACTATCCTGGACGTGTTTGTTGTTTTCCTGCTTCAATGCACCTGATAAAGAGATTGAATTACCTCCTTATCGTGTCCTTGCATTTTCCAGGAGCATGTTGATCACCCATTCATTAAAATCAGGTGCTGAAGCAGAAAACATCAAAATGTGCAGCACTGTGGCCCCTGAGGACCAGGATTGGACATCACTTAATGTGGTCACCAGCTTGCATTAGTGTGCTGTGGAAACTTGATTCAGGGACAAATGCTTCAATGTTGGACAGCACAAGCAGTGGTAGATGTTTTATAGTAGCAAAGCTACTAGTACAAGGATTATACCATTTGTATCAGTCTTAAAAAGCATCTTGCTGCAGGCTCTCTAACGTGGCAAATTAACTCATTAACATGTTGCTTGTCAGTGCTAACTTCTTCAACTCTGGCTTTGCTAACCACTAGAAACTTTTGGTAAACTATATAATTCCTACTTAATTTGTAGCTGATAAGTAGCTTCTCGTGTAGCAACTTTTATTACAGCAAACTTAGAACATCTACAACACTTTAGCTGTGCGTCCACAACAAATTATGCATCAGCTGCACTGCACTGAGAATTATTGGATTTGGTACCTGGATGATTGAGCATGAACTTTGTTGCCTTGAACCACTTTGCTGTGGCTGCCTGCCTGGGAGGAGTCGACGAGGGTCAGGACAGCCCCCAGAAACCATCTTAGCTCCAGCAAACTGGTTGGTCCACTTAAGGTGTTTACTGCTTGGTGGGGAAA
>JARVLU010000528.1:11697216-11712279 GCA_031762415.1 Simpsonichthys santanae | reverse complement strand
GAATGATAGATTACAAATGTACGTAAATGGTTCTATGACATGACTTATTATTTCCTTTACTACCACCATATCCATATCTTCACAATCCTTTGATCTTTTGTTAGCAAATTTATTAACAACCTTCATTATTTCCTCCTCATCTGTTCCACCCAAAAACATACTGTTAACACAACCATTACTTAAATGACTTACATTTTTTTCCACATTAGGAATCGTAGCTGCAAGGCTAGACCCAACATTTACAAAGTAAGTATTAAATCCATTAACAATTTCATCATTGTCATGGATTTCCACATCATTCTCTACAACATTTTGTGAAATTCTCATTCTCACTTTGTACCTTTTCAAAATAACAATAAATAACAATAGAAATGTGTGTAGAAGTGCTCAGTGATGATGCACAATAAATCTGGTGCAGATCGGATGATGTATCACTGAGATATAACTGTAGGAAGAATATGGGGGCGCTGTGGAGGCTATTGGCCACTTATCATGGATTCCTGTTCAAGGGGTGGATAATGATCTGATGCACCGCAGTTCAAATCTGTGGAATTTAGAGCCAAACGTATGGCGACGGCGTTACGTCTATCTTTGCCACGCGACACCATCCACATGCTCCACCCAAAACTGTCAGTAATGGAAAGCAAGTTACACCAACATGTCTTGGGTCACTGGACACTCTGTCATGCTAATTAGGTAACAGGGGTCAGATAGGGACTGTTCAATGTAAAACTTTACACTTCCTGTTGTCAGGGGGCGTGGCTTAAGTGATGACATGATTTGACCATTCAGTCTTGCAGGGGTCTGGATGTGGATCAATCGCTGAAGGTTTGATGTCTCAGACAGTTTTCGTGTAAGTCCTATTAGCGTTTCTTTTTTCATGGCGAGATGTCAAACTTTGAGGTCTGGCCCCGCCCCTTCAGCATGCTCTGAAATTAACCATTTAGATAACTTTTCGTCCCCGATGCCTTTTGAACAAAATGGCCAAGTTTGAGCGAAATCCCTAGGAGGAGTTTGTTCAAATGCGGAGGATGTAAACTGCCAAAAAGGTGTGAAGTTTGGGACGGCGTTCCAAAATGGCCACCTTCCTGTTTATCGTACATTGTTGGTTCCAGAGGGTTTTCTATGCATTTTGGGGAATTGGACAATTGTATCAAATTTCATGCGTCTACAACAAACTAAGGTTAATGCAGAGGGTTGTTTTAAAATTTCCAGATGGAGCTCTTGAACTGTTTCTGTAGCGATTTTTGCGACACTTTTAAAATACGTAATTTTTCAGCAGTCCTGATGCATCTGCCAAATATGGTGAGTTTTGGGATATGCTAAGGGCCCCAAAAGGCCAATTCATTTGCCAAAAAAGAAAAAAAAAATTGCAGCTCAGGCCTGAACAGAGCGATTACAATAGGTCTTTGCGGCTTTCGCATTTCTTCGCTGCTCGGGCCTAAAATAAACTCAAACTTTAGAGCAATTTAAATCAATGCTATGTTTTGATTTATAAAGTAACTTTACCATCAGAAGGTTATTCAGTGTAGGTACATTTAATGTATTGAGATTTTCATGAGTTACGGACCATTAATAGCAACAGACTGCAGACACACATAGTCTTGAGTGCAAACCTTCATAGACTTAAATGTAAATAGGTTTCTCATTTGAAACATGATGTAAAAAAATCTGTCCATGTGAATCACTATAAAATGATTTGAAACTGGGGCAGACACTTGATGTACAGCTGGCATTGCTCACACTAGTGGTTAGTTTCACTGACTCATCAGAAGTTCTGCCTGATTTTCCAAACTGAGGCCACGCTGATCTCCATCTGCTGCAGGCAAGATACTGACTGCTGATAACAACTCCACAGAACTTCACTTTCAAAGATCAGAACAATTCGATTATGTATAATATGTGGTACGTCTTAATATCATGATTAATTTCCACAGTTTAAAAAAATGCTGTATTTAATTAACAGTTTTCAAAAATATTCTAAAAAATAAAATTATATCCTCAGAACATTAAACCATAAAAAGCTAGTTTGTCTGTGAATACATTGAAGATTTCTTTGCATGTTGGCTCACCTCTTGATCAGTGAATATGTCTATGAAATTGCAGAAAGAAAAAGATCCAGACTGAAGGATCAGCTCTCCAGTTTTTTCCGAGCACTGCCCTGAAAGGACCAGAAGTTTGTGCCTGGCGGTGTTGGAGATCATTAAACGGACCTGGAAATCAAAAGAGCAAATCGTTTACTGATTCTGTGATCGAATAAAAATGTTTTTTTTTTTTTTTTTTTTTAAATCACTGAAATTCTTTAGCCATTAGTTGACTGTTCTCTCATTGTCCACTTTATTGACTTTTCTTCCATCCATCTATTTCTCTGACTCTTGTCTTCTGCTCTTTGGTTCTACTTCAGCTGGTCTGGTCGACTGGCCCAGTCAGTCCTGCTGTGCTGTGATATTATTCATGCACAGTTGACTGCAGACATGGACAGTGAAGTGGGAAAAGCTCAGTCAGGAAGCAGTGACACAGCAAGACATCATGTCAGCTCATAAAACTTGTACCTTTTTCTAAACGAACTGTAAAAAAAATAAATAATAAAAAACAGCACTCACTGTTCTAGCAGCTAATGGATGATTAATTTATACCAATTTTATGTATCAGTGTTCTTATTTTATGTACATTTTATTGTATTAAGTGTGTTAATAGAACTGTGACGCACCCTCACAGCTATTAAATATGAATGAGTGTGTTAAATGAACAAAACAGAGAATACAGATGTGGTTTTTGGACCTGAGCATCTTAGGAACAAATGTTGCAGCATTTCACTTCCCCTGGTTTAATCTGGCCTCCAGTCCTAAAGTTAAAAACCTTGGTGATGTTTTTGATCAGGACATGTCTTCCCACAATAAAATCTTTACTGGAACCGCCTTCTTCCACCTGCGTAATATCACTAAAATTAGAAACATCTTATCTAAAAAATGATGCAGAAAAACTGGTTCACACATTTATCATGTCTAGACTGGACTATTGTTATCTGGGTGTCCAAATTCTTCTTTAAAACGTCTTCAGTTGATCCAAAATGCTGCTGCCAGAGTCTTAACTGGAGTTAGTGGGAGAGATCATATCTCTCCAGTTTTAGCTTCTCTCCACTGGCTCCCTGTCAAGTCCAGAATAGAATTCAAAATCTTACTTATAACCTACAAAGCTCTCAACAACCTAGCTCCATCTTACAGTACATTACAGATCTTAATGTCCCATATTTTTCTAACAGAGCACTTCACTCTCAGACTGCAGTTTACTTGTGGTTCCTAGAGTTTCCAAGAGCAGAATGGAAGAAAGATCTTTCAGTTATCAGACTCCTTTCTTGTGGAACCAACTTCCAGTTTCTTTCCATGAGGCTGACACATTGTCCAGTTTTAAGACTGGGCTTGAGTATTTCGTTTTTGATAAATCCTATAGTTAGGGTCAGCTTGGGTTTCCTGAACAATTTCTTGGTTGTGCTATAGGCTTAGACTGCTGGAGGACAAATTGACCACATTTCCTCGCCCTGCTGCTGTCTGTACTTGCTCTACCTGTTTGTATTTGTAATTATTTCCATCCTTAATGTGTTTTTGTCTTTCTTCTAATAGAAAGTAAACATGAACTTGCATTCTGTGTTTATCTGTTTCTCCTTCCTGTCCTCTCAAACCAGCCCGCCGAAGCAGATGGACACCTGTCCTGAGCCTGGTTCTGCTGGAGGTTTCTTCCTGTTAAAAGGAGTTTTTCCTTTCGACTGTTACCTTTGTGCTAGCTCAAGATGGGAGACTGCGATGAAGTGAATACTCCACACAATCTGCCCACTTCCTTCGATAACTTTCACTAATTGACTTTTTACTTGGATGTTTTTGTACAGTGCCCAGAGACAACTTCTGTTGGGACTTGGTGCTACATACATAAACTGAATCGAACAGAATTGAAAAGCCAAAAGTAGAACATATTATATTACCTCAGTGCTGACGGCTTCATCTGAAGGGTTAATGAGCACCACCGTCTCCAGGACGTTACTCTTATGGTGGAGGATTCTCTGTCCTGAACACAAAGAAAGAAAATGTCTACAACAACGGCTACAATGTAGTGAGTGACGAAATGAATCACCATTTTGAGCACAGCCTTAAATGTTGTCCACCCTGACCTCAAAATCCAATCTTTACATCCTCAGTGCTAAAAGTCTGTTGCATGTTTCTTTTGAGGAGCTGAGCTCCAAGACCTTCAGCACATAATTCACCAGACAGACGACCTGACAGCTAAAGTATGACCATGTAAATGTTAATGTTTTCTGCCGAGGAAAGCTCTTCATCACTAAGATGGATGACATCTCTGGAGGTGATGAGCTATAACACCATCCTGAAAATGGTTTCAGGATGAAACTCCTGGGTCAGTCATTCTTTGAAAATACCATTGAGCTTGGCGACAATGTTTCTACAGTATGTTACAAGGTGACTCTGTCTCAATAAATAAATGAATCAATAAAACAGATGGTGAGGTGGAAAAGGCTCACAATCATTCTGAATTTCTGGTGATTGACTTTGATAATGACCATGATCCTTCCATTGGGCAGTGGGAGTTCATGATGGACAAATCAACTTCAGGAAATTAACCTTGCCATCACTCTTCTTTTCCTTCTAAACATATTTTCTTTAAAACCTTTAATCAAGGAACCCTAAAAGCCAAGATGATGTTGGCGCCACAGAATGTGTCTGCAAGAAGCCACTGGGGAAAATCTCTAACAACCTGAAGATCAAAAATATATTTTCTATAGCTGTTTGTCTTTTAACCTGCTTTTCATAATAAAAAAGAAGAAATTTGGTCTGAAAAGTCAGGCCAATGCAGAAATACACTACCTAGAACTGCAATTATTTTAATGACCACTGGGTTGGCTCATGTGATACTAGCTGTTGCATTAGGGCCCAAAAAATGGGACATGACCCTGCCCGTAGCCGTCATTTCCAAACCCCACCCTACTCAACGAATTAACAGCGATTACAGGTCCAAACCCGAACCCCACTCCCTGACATGTTGGGGCTTTGACTGCTTCTATAGTTATTAACTTAACTATAGCTTATATAGATATTAACTTAACTATAGCTTCTATAGTTATTAACTTAACTATAGCTTATATAGATATTAACTTAACTATAGCTTCTATAGTTATTAACTATAGCTTCTATAGTTATTAACGGTCGGCGGATGCGTGCGGCTGAGTATAGGAGGTAGAAGATAGGAGCTGCTTCTGCCTACATTCTGCATTATTCAGACATGGACCCTGCTCTGACATGTCAGATATTTTGTGATCTCACCTGTTTGGGTCGTCGACCGTGCACGTCCGCTGAGTGCAGCGGCCGAATGAACGTCTTATTTGGGCTGACAGATTGCTGGCAGTAGTCCCTCTGAAGCTTAACAGAACTTTTTACCTCTTTCAAGGCCGGTCAGCATGTGGTCAAATGGCCGCATGTGGCTGGTGATTGTATGGCAAGCCATGTTGCCATACAATTGGACTGTCAGCCGCACACATCCGCTGATGCAATCAAAGGTCTGACACCGGCCCGGCCCTCACATTAAGCACATTATTATGGCCCGGCCTGGCCCTAATCTGAGTCGGGTAGGGCTGAGTGGGGCAGGGCTCCAGGTTCAGATTAGAAATGACAGCTCTATACTGGCTCCAATAAATCAAACTTTTTTTTTTTTCATAACTGAGGTAACCACATTTACATTTATGGAAACTTGGATGATGTGATCATTAGTGTAAAATAAGGTATTTTATTGTAAAATGTTATTTTTAATTTTGCACAGTAGTTTTGTCCTGACCATGGGGTGTGTTTACTTTTTTGTGCTCATAGTTATCCAGTCATGCTTTTCCTTGTTTTCCTTGAATATTTTCACACGTGTCCCTGTGATGGGCTTGCGACCTGTCCAGAGTGTACCCCATCTCTTACACAGTGATAGCTGGACATGGGCACCAGTGACCCCCCGCGACATAAAAAGGAAGAAGCAGGTAAAGATAATGGATTTTTACGTGTTTAGTTGCACTTCATCCACTCATCAAGCTCACCTGCCTCTCATTCCACTAATCACTAATTCCTGTTTAAATATTAATTAGGTTCTCAATCATGAAGTCAACTGTTAACTGTTTTGTTGGTTCTGCTGCTCCGTCTACTTCCACGTTTTAATTTATCGATATCTCAGCTTTTCCTCTTGTTTTTCCGCTTCACCAGCTGTTTTTAATTTTTATGATTGAAGTTTTGTCCTCACGTGTTCCCTCTGTCTGCACTTTAGGCCTCAGTCTACACCAAATATGATGAGTTTTGGTGTCTTAACAAGGAAACTTAACGCATGATCTAATCTAATTCAGAGTGCTGAAGATTATTCAACCAAAATATACTATATTAATTTTCATTTGGCGGGATTATTTAAAAAATAAAAAGGAACTGTTTATAATATTGTATCCAAATAATTTTTATAGGTTGTGATTGATACAATTAGATTTGAAGAACGGTTGAAATTTTTATTGAAGAATAAGAGGGCCTAGGTGTTTTCAAAATAAGATGCAGATTTGTTAAAATCGTCTCCAATGAGCAAACGAATTGTTGACATTTTGTTGAAAGCTTATCATTAATATTGGTGAAGAATCCCTCCAATAATGATATTATTTGTAGTTTTACTTAAGACAAACAGTTTTTTTAAGGATTAAAAGAAATGCCATTTTTAGACAGCTCCTTCAGTTCATTGTTTGTTTGCTTGAGCATCTTATAAGTTCTGTAAAAAGATCTGTGTCAGTCTGATCCCACTCAATCCAAGTTCTCTGTCAACAAAAAACAGGGATCCCTTGGATTTGTTCTGAAGAGACAGCAGTCTCAAACTGATGACCAGAGGCTTTTCTGAGAACGATCGAGGACACACTTTAAACTAGTCAGTGAAAAAGGAGAAGAATCAATCTCTACTGTCTGGTTTTCATCCTATTCATGCTTCCGTACTCAAGCCAAGTGAGTGATAGTGTCACAGAGCAGCATGTTGTTGGTTCTCCACTGTCCTTTTGCTTTTTATTGCAGCCTAATGCAGCAGTCCTTAAACGTTAAAGCACTCAGCAAAGCGCTCGCCGTCACCACACGTCTGAGATAACTCATCAAAAATTTCAGAGTGCGCAACGAAGCCTGCTTGATCGATAAGAAAACCTTTAACACCCCAGGAGGCTTTGTCTTGCAGGAGGGGAGATAATGTGACGTGCCCCGCCTAGTGTTCTCCTTTCAGCTGATTAGAAACTGCAAGATGCTAAAGCCCTTCGTCAAACTGAAATGGATGGGAGTAAACAATTAAAACACATCTGGTGTACAGGGGTGCACCGATTGCAGTTTTCTGGCTGATCACGATCACACATCACGATCACATGCCGATTCCGATTTTGGCCGATACCTATTTTGTTTTATAAGCGACGCTGTCGGGTGTTCTAAGGTCACAAATTTGCACCTTCAATTTTCCAATATTATTTTTACTGAAAAACATACCCTTGAACAATATCCTAGAAACAATACAAACTTATTTTAACTGGCCAAGAGGTAGTGCTCTGAAATATAAATGAAGTTTAGATAATTGTTGTAAAACCAGGGATGCATGATATTGGATTTTTAGCTGATATCCAATAAGCCGATATGTTAAAACTTATTTGGCCGATAACCAATACCAATATTCTTAAATACTTTCCTTTGTCAGAACATAGCTCTCTTATTTAGGCTTATTTGCTACAACAATTGTGTAACAGCTGTAAGAGCTGGTGACATATATTCAGAAACAGCCATATAATATGTATAGCACTTTATCTTATATTAAATGAAAAGTGTTGAATGTTATTTATTAGCATTAGTCACCTGCGATGCTGTTTCATTTTTGGAGGCTTGTTGCAGTTTCCTAGCTGCAGTGTGGGATCCTCCGCACTCCTGTGCATGAAGGACAGCCTTTCTAAGTTCAAAGTTTTTGTCTATCCATTGTGCCAAGACTAATCATGCTAATGGGGCTAACACGACCTCCAAATGTCTGTGGTAAAACTCACCCAATGACGTCAGCAATGACGGCTTATAACTCGGTAAGGCTACGTCAGAAAAATATCTCTGACTGGGGACGATGTATCGAAGCTCAAAGTAGTCCAAAAATCTTCAGAATCCAACATCCTCAACAAAATAAATACTTCCACACCGCCGACATTTTGACTTCTTCCTCTCCACCGTGATCAGATCAGGTAGCACTCGTGACATCATCACGTTGTGCTGGCGCTGCAGGCATCCTTGTCACAGGGTTGTCATACAAAAACAGTGTCTTTTATATCGGTTAGTTATTTTGATGGAATGACCGATGTCCGATATTGAACTTTAACACTAATATCGGTTGATATCGATACCATGCTGATAATATCGTGCACCCCTAATTAAAACTATAAAAAATTAAAAATTAAAAACTGTAAAATCGGTTTCTCATGTATCGGCCGATTGCACAAAATTAAGGAAATCTGGGCTGATGTTTCTGTGCATCCCTACTGGTGTATCTCTTCTATCTTTTCCTTTTCTCCTTAAAGCTGAGTCATTGAGTTTGATTTCAGTAGCAAAGACAGACAGTGTCACATGTTCCCGTGTCCTCAAACAACTGGGTTAAAAAGGGAACCAGCACATCTAACGAGTCTGGACATGGAGCTAATGGCATTCACTATTAGTGAAGCTGACTCGCTGATCGATCAATCCCTTGCATCATTGATCCATCCACTTTAATATTCTATTACAGTCATTATTATGTTTAGGAGTTAAATTGTCAAACTTCACAGCAACCTTTGGAGAAAAGGATTACACTATCAGATTTTACCACATTCTGGCTCAACCCTGGTTGTAAAGGCTATGAAGACAGATTTTAAGTGATTTAATGAAGCTTTTTGAACCCCATCCATCATGAATGACTAAAATGTCTTCATCAGTTTAGGATTTTAGGTTTGGAGTTTTTTTTTAACCTCTGTTTTCTGTACTTGAGTCACAGTGCTGGGAAATCTGTGGCACAAGCATCAATTATCCATCAGGGACAAAGTCTGCTGTTCGGCCCACTCACCGCTCCGTCGGGACTTCCTGTGGGCCGTTCATCAAGCAGACGCCTAACTGCATTAGACCTCCAGTGGCTGATCCCACCTGACTCTAAAAACTGATTCTAATCCATCCATGTGTTACGAGAGAAGAGAAAACTTACAGCATAAAGTCGTTTTTTTTTGGTGATTTTCTTCTTTATTGGTTACATTAAAATCCTATATACAGTATACATATAAAGTGTGGATAGGCAAATGATTATTGTGCAGATATGTGTTTAATATTTCTTATAAGAACTTTGAAAGGAGGCTGTTAAAGGAATATTGGGCAAAGTGGGGTTCTATGGAAGAGTTTTTAACAGTCAATATCTTACCTGTTGTAGATAGCTAGCTGTTGTGCCAAAATAACTGTTCAATGCAAAACTGACAATACTGTAAAAGTTAAGATATCATTTTTTGCCTGAACAGATTGGATTTTTGATGACAGCAGTCTGCTTTGGGAGTGGTATGTATATATTTGTCAGTTTTGCATTTCATGGTCATTTTGGCAGAAAATATTATAAAATTCCTGCCAGAATTGACATCATGCTGCACTGGAGGTCCTACAGTTTGCTGGTTTTATTTTAATGAATTAAGTACTTACGTATACATATGTTTAAAATGTTTATGATTAGTGAAAATGAGGGTAAAGGATCATGATAAAGCTTTGTGTAAAATGTTCTGCATTTTTTCAGATAGGAGTTGTTTCAATCCACCTTGGACTTAGTTGCATTCAAACTAGCCATTACGGTACCTAAGTCTGCTCTAAATTTACCGTAACTCCACCTCACTAAATTAAGTCCACTCTGAGAGCGACCTACAGCAGGTAAGATATTAAATCTTCACATTTTCTCAAAGCTCCTTAAAATGGCAATAAAAGTCATTTTAAATAGGAGCTTATAGTACTTGTACAAAATTTTCTGTGCTTTTTAAGTTGTTTTTTTTTTTTTTTTTTTTTTTTTTTTTTTTTTAAATTTTGACAGATTTAACGTAACAAGAATTTCTGTCATGTATTTCTTTTTAAGTATTCTCACATTTGTGAGGTTTGGGGAATAATGTTCAAATATCAAAATGGGGAAACCTTAAACATATCTGATGATTTGTGCAATGATATGCTATTACAATGATTTTTTTTTAAAGTTTTGTGATAAGATTTAAAACTCCATTTGAGAAACATTTTTTGCAAAATCTCAAACGTACACGACAGAGAAAAACAAAACAATCTGATTTTTACAGTAACATATGAGTCTCTAAGCCTTGGTTCTTTGTCACATCCTATCGTCTTTGTTTTAAAATTTATCCTAATCCTCAGTATTTTCTCTTTCTGGTCCTAATCCCTCCCTTTCCGAATCACTTGTCGTCTTCAGCGTCTTTTCTTTCTTGTACAGCCATTTGCCTCTGCTCCCCTCTCAGTACTCCCCCACTCTTTATGCTCGTGGACAGGCACTTACCACCGGGGATCCTACAGTGCTAATTACTCCCAAATCAACTGCGCATCCAGGCAACAGCGCACCAGAGGGAAAAGAATGGGAAGAGAAACTGAGGTTATAAATAAGGTGGGATGAAATTAGATCAAATTTCACATTTACTTCAACCACCTCTATATCAGACTGCATAAATCTGGTGATTTCTCCTATAGAAGCATTTGATCCGTGGATTCACCCGGCATAAATCAAAGCAGGTATGAAGGACAATGGCTATACTGAGCATGGAGCAGAGCCAGACTGCTAATGGTCAAGGCCTACACTGACAGAACAAGATGTCTGGCCTCAGAGCTGCACCATCACTGTGTGAATAACAGGGCTATAAAAGCTCTATGCCTATAAAATGCTATAAAAGCATAACTAAATAAGAGCAATATAACCTGCATGCAGCTTATACTGAGCAGACCTTATAGCTGACAATAATGCAAAAGCATACTTGGGTAAAAAAAAAAAAAGCAGAATGTATTAAAGAGTACAAGATTCTCCATTTGGAGCATTTCAGTGCCGTTCCATGTTTTATTTCTGACAAAGACAAAGGACTACATCTCCACGCCCCTTTTAAAATGTTGATTCAGTGAAAAACATCCACGTGATGTCAAAACACTTCAATGGTTTGATATTAATGTCTAGATTTAGCTAGAAAAGTGCAAAATTACTATTTAAATATAGCCCAGACTGCTTGGTAGTAGGCTAGGTTTTCCAAATTCTAATAGATTTTCACCTGACCACACCCTTTAGAGCGTAAGTGCCAACTCAAGGCCCGGGGGCCAAATATGGCCCTCGTTGACAACTTATTTGGCCCCCAAGATGTTATTTTAAATGTAAAATACTTTTAGCATGTTCATTTTTTCAGTAATCTTTGGTTATGATGTCAAAAGTGCAACAGAGAACGTCAAATGAGATCAACCAAACTCTTGTTGAGGAATCTACAACCAAGAAAAGATGTTGGGTATCTAACTTGAGTTCATGTAGATTCCGAAACCGGCCCTTAGTTTGAAAAACGTTTTAAGTTTGGCCCCATTTTGGAAGTGAGTTTGACACCCCTGCTTTAGAGGGACTGACAGAGAGAGCAGCCAACAAAGATGTTAAAGCTCAATCTATAACTACTCCAGACATATTTGTAAATAATTTGTTTTTCTCCATCCATACTTTATAGAAAAATGATGAAATACCCATGCCACACCGCAAGAGGGCAAAGTTAAACCCTGGAAAATATATTCTTCGAACTTACTGTGTTGAAAACAAACTATTGTGGAAAATCAGAATAAAACTGCTCGAGCTCATTTTGTGTATGGAAAATAATCACATGATCTATGTTCATCTTTCATGTTGGACTGCGAGCAAAAGATTTTCATTGAACCACTGAAATACTTGTCTGATGCTCAGAAATAAGCGGTACAAATTGTCGAGGGACAAACTCTTTCATTTCACTGTTTCCATAAAACAACCCAGAATGGACATGGATAGCAATTATTAGAGAAAATTAAGAGCACAACAGCTGATTAAATGTTTTAGTGACATTGTTGGATCAGCTTGAGCTGTCAACCATAGCCTTGGTGGCGATGTTGAGAAGACAATAAAACTATATCTAGAGCAAGGTTGTTCAATCCTGGCCCCTGAGGGCCACTATCCTGCATGTTTTACCTGTTTCCCTGCTCCAACACATCTGATCTAAAGGAAGTAAACATATTAATGTGTCTACTGTGGTTTTAGGTTGTCTGCTCTAGAATGACAAAATCTATGCAAACCAGACTCTAGGCTCAGCTACCCCTGAACATGACCCTCACCCAAAGACTTAGAGGCCAGTGGTTTCACAGGGTTTGACGACATGCTGAACTGAGAAGTTTGGTGTCCACAAATTCATTATTTTCATTCATTTTCTTTACCTGCATTTCTGTGCAGGGTTGAAGGGAACTGGTACTTGTTTCCAGTGGCCATTGGGAAAGATGAGTAATACCCTGGGACAGGTCTTGAACCGTCCACGATGGTCAAAATAAACATTCTGGATAACATCACTGCATGGGTGCTTAAGGTTGTGCAACCGAGGCTTGAACTGAGTAAACCTTTTTCCAACAAAATAGAAACCCTTATTGGTGCCATTGTTAGAAATGTTATTCTGTAATTCGGTACCCTCGGGTGACTTGTGAATGAATCGTCTTTTTCACACAACTCAAATCATCAAACCGCCTGTGCTGCATGAGCTGTCCTGTAAGTGACCACTCTCATCCAGGCAGAAGTCATTCATCATTACCCAGAACAACTTTGTACTGATTTGCTCTATCGACCCATCTAAGAGGACAAATAGATCCAAATAGTGCCAGCAAAATGCCTCCAACTGAGCCATCGGCTCTCCATCGCAGCAGGGGGTTGGGGTTGCTATTTCCACCCCCCCACCATTTAATCTATCTCCCATCTGTGCATCAAATGAATCAGGCGGTGTGAAATTATTAACACAGTTGTCTTTTATTTCCAGTTTACCTTTGACATCTGCAGAAAAACGAGCCGAGTGCCGGGAGACAAACAGCTTGAGCTCCTGGTCAAGGTTGCAGTCAAGGAGGTTGGTGTCCCATGAACGGATCCCTGCAACACACACACACACACACACATTGCAGCGTATATCATCTGCTTAAGAAATGAATCGATAACTACAGTAGAGCGTACATTAACAAGAGGTGCATTAGAGGTCACCACATCTGTCCTGCTGATCTTCTGCTTCCGGTTGATCGGAAAATCTTAGAGCCAGTGTGTCTAGACTTGTTACTGATTTGGCATGGGCAAAGAAATCCATGGTAGGAAACATCTATAGTGCCGTTTGTAGTTTGCTGCAAACCGGATGAACTGATGGCCTTTGTGGTGCTGAGTCATAGCACATCCATAATTACTGTGTGATGACTTAATCATGTCCAAATAAAAAAATGAAAGAGATTACATTTGAGGTGAACTGCAACACTACAATACTGAGACTAATTCAATTAGTAACAATGTCAAAGATGATCAAAGTGAGGTTTATCGTAGTCTAACGAATAAGACAGATGTATGTAGGTGGAAAAACTGATAGAGGAACACAAAAAAGGTTGTTTTTATCTCAAACTGAAAAGTGTGTAAATCCAAACTTTAATACCGCAGTGAGATTTATGCAAACTGAGCTCATACAAATCGCTCACACACCCCTACCTTCTGTGGGTTCTTGGGGTTTTTGTTTGACTGGTCCACATGACAGACGTTTAAGGGACTGTCCACACCATAATGGTGTTTTAAGAATACACTTAAAAAAATGCTTCCGCCTTGTGTCAAGAAACATTTTACTTGGCCTGAAATGGAAAGTTTTGTAAATGGTTTCCATAATGAAAAAACCTTGAAATGCCACTTTTGCATTTTATTTTAGTATACAACCAAAATAAAAGCTTGCGACACTGATGATAGCCCAACCTCTAATCTAATCTAAGTCACGATGTGATCACATCCCTTCTTCATGCTGTGTTTACATTTTGCACCAAAGCTGCAAGCTTCATGCACACGCTCCGTGCCTTGTTTCCTGTTTTTGGTGTATTTTCACAATAGCTTTACAGTGTTATTTTAGAAACGACACATAGCACCTCTGTTAGATGTGCAAGACCTTAGGCACATGCATGAAGGCGCAAACCACAGACTGTTGCCTCTCTCATTACTGGGAACTGAGAGTAGCAGGACCTGGTCTAAAGGAGACGTTTTAATTTTGGAACCAGAGTTTGACGATAATGATACGACGCTTTAAGTCTGCACACGTCCACCAACACAATCATGGCGTCACACCACATTTCTATTAAATATAAAAAAACTAAATATAGACAAACAATGGAAAAATGACTGAATCGCCGAATTGCACAAATTACTAAAAATATCCTTAGATGTATCTAAAATAAATGTAAAAAACCTGTGAAGAGGGCATTAGCCTATAAAACTTGTACAGAAACCAGTCTATACAAAAGCCAAAACATTTGATAAATGTTTCTCAAACTGTGCCAAAATGTGAATACAACCTTCACAAGTAAACAGTCAAGTAAAGATTTAGAAATGGCAAAGCTGAGCGTATTATAAGTAGCTTTAAGAACTCCCTCTCACACCTACACGGTCACTGCGCCATAGTCTTCATCTCTTTCCCATCACAAACTGTTTCTCCTCACTCCTGCAGGCCTTAAAACGCCCTGCCTGCAGTTGGGCCCTCATGGCTTTCCGTAGGGACCGCAGTGCGGACAGGGCCACGCCCACAAGCCGGTGGAGACGAGAGAGATGGATGAAGAAGAAGATGATGATGGAAGCATGGGGATGATTTATTTACTTTTCTTATAACAGATAAGAAAATCATAATCTGAGATGTTATACAGGGTAATAAAGCTGTACTCCACCCCACGGGGGGGGGGGGGGGGGGGGGGGGGGGGGGGGGGGGGGGGGGCGGGGGGGGGGGGGGGGGGGGGGGGGGGG
>JARVLU010000528.1:11675879-11688176 GCA_031762415.1 Simpsonichthys santanae | reverse complement strand
ACAATAAATTCTTAAAAAGTGCTCAGTGAGTTCTGTTCAGCAACTCCCATGTGTAGATGTGGGTCATGTCTTGCAACACTTTGATGAACCTGGTTGACCTCTCGCTACATTTGCCATAATCTGTCATGTCTTGTTTATTCATAAGTTTTGATCATGTCGGGTCACATGAATGTTGTCTGTGATAAAAAATACTTTATGATATGCTGATTTTGAGATGCTTGTGGTTTTTGCTCAATTTCTGTGAACTTGACTGAGCCAACTTGGTGTTCGCTAAGGCAGATTAGTTGTGGCAACCATCTTGAATCAGGTTGACTCTAAAAAGACAAGTTGTAGACGTACACCTAATAATTACATTCTAAGCGTTTCATTAAATTATTTTCAGTACTGTATTTTTTAAACACAGAGACAAATGAACACAAGCTGCTTTTTGGAATCAGCTGGCTCCTGGTTTACCAGCAAACAAAGAAGTCATGGGCAGCAAATTTTGCCCTGGTCAGGCTGCCTGCCTTATGTGATGGTTTGCTTTGTGCCTCGAGCACCCAGACTCAATTGCTTTGCGAACTGAACCGCAAATTGGATGTGATTTGTGAGAATTGCAGGCCACTTGTGGCCCTAGCATTCGCGGGCAGGATGGATCAGATCTTGGGGAATACTCTCAGGCATGGATCAGCGGTGTGTCCACTTAATTTGGATGTTTGGGGATCTCCGTGAGGACCAGCAAAGACTCAAGGCAGACATAAATCAGTAAAGTTCTCCCTGTCCCCAAAACAGATGTTGTTTATCTGAATTCGGCTCCCCGGCTGGCCTTGACAGGTCACCTTATCTCAATTTGCCTGGAGGCCCTGTAAATTCAATGCTCTGTCCACTCCATTCTCCCACCAAGAAAGTCCACTGACCTTTTAGAGGGATCTGGCTGAATAAACATTGTGTCATCATTTCAGGACTCAGATTCTCTCTGGTGCTGTCCTGGGTTGTCCTCGGCACCCTCAAGAGTGTTTATGGATCTCACCAGAGGGAACTGGTTGATTATACCATTCTCATCAGAACTTGTACAGTACCTCTTGAGTGCCCTTGCACACGCTCACTGCCCATGTTGTCTCCCCTCCCCTGCGGGATGTCTGCATCGCTATGTGCTTATGTGCAGGGTGTTTTTTGCAATTTCAAGCTATCTTTCCTCGGCCAGGGAATGAGAGTCTGTTAGGAATATTTTTTGCCTCCAAATCCTATACATGTTGTCACTTTCATTACTTTTTGACTGTCTAAACAGGTCACACTTGTAAATGAGTCCTCGAGGGTCAATGTGATTTATCTGTATAAATAAAGGTTGAGTGAATGAACATGCATTCAGACCTAAATGCACGCAGACAATAATGATGCAATTTTTACAGCATTCATTGTCATAAAAAAAAAAGCAAAACATTCTATTTTCATGACTAATCCCACAATTTACTATAAACTGCTGGGTGTGGAGTTACATTATACTGTTTCATCTGTTTTCCAAAAGCTATTCTTCCGAATCTTTATTTGCTCATTCTGTTAAAATATTTGTTTTATCTTTTTATTTTTGCAGCACCTTCCTTTATTTGGATCCCGTCCAGGACAAACCTTTTCTACTCTATTTTATTTTTTTTTTACTTTGTTGCAGAAATCGAAAGCACACCCAGCTTCTTCTTTTATATGTCAATCCCATCGTGTTTGCTCCTCAGAACGGCTTATTTGAAACAGTCTCGGTATTTTCTTGAGCAATCAGCAAACTAAATAAGTTCAACAGAACTGATGTGATTCGGATGAATTGGTGCTGAGCGCTGATGACAAACTGGGAAAATTACTGAGAGAGAAAAAAAGGGTCCCCCGATTACTACCTAAATTAAAAGCTGATTTAAATTTATCACTGGTTTCCTTTCGAAATATTTGTTTGTGCCTCTTAAACAAGTAAGTTTGCTCATCTTCATACTCACTTTATTCCTGCTGATGACCAGATTTTCAAACAAGACATCTCCCTTTTTCAGCAATGAGTCAGAAACAACTTGAAGTGGTAACGTCTGTTTTTAGACTTTGAGGACGTTTACCGAAACTGGACTCTGAAATTAGGCTTTCTGCCACTTAAGCTTGTTTAACTACAAACCAAAACACATAAAGTGTATCTTCTAAAGTCCTCCTTCAAACGGTTTTAAAATGATGGCTTTCAGTGCAGTTGAGAATGATGTGTAAGGGACAAATTTAGAAACTTCAGGTGTTCCTTTATAAAGCACTCCAGCTGGAAAGTAAAATACAAAATAAAATAAAAAAGCACAATAACTTTAACATAATCTTTTTCTAACAGATATTTTATTCCTGCTGACAAGAATCTCAATGGTACTGTAGAGTGAAAATAGATAAACTACTTTGTTCATATGCTTCCTTTTTGTCAAACTGTTATCAAATCATCTATTTAAAACCCTAATGAAGTGCACTTCTTTCTATTTTACTCCTGTAAAATAAACAAGTGGACTCATTCAAATGATTCACTCTGAAGGACATCAGTGGGTGGTCTGAACAAAAAAAAAAAAAAAAAAATCTGCAAATCCACCAATACTGCTGGAACATGTCTCATTTTACTAAACGCTCTAATCTGTATATGATGATGCTATATACGATAAAGTCTCCTAGGGTTTCCAGGAACCGGTACCAAAATGTTCCACTGCACCCATTCAAAGAAATTAAAACAAACAATGAAGCATATGGAAGAATTGGTCATTAGTTTCTTTGGCCTGCCATACATCAACACATGGAAAGGCTCCCGGATGTTTTGTTCTGCCCTCAGTTTGTTACTCACACTGACTGTGCTGTAAAATCCCATGGGAAGAAAAGATGCAACCAAAGGTCAACTACTACGGGAAATTTTCAAGTAGTTTTTTGTTATGGGCAGTCATGATATAAAGTAAGAACTGAGAGTATACCTTTGTTTTAGACATCCTTTGGTCCCTAACAAGAGGTATGGGAAATGTGTCCATATTCTGAGATTACCTGATGAAACAGACCTTTTGAATTGAGATTTGCAGAAGGGATTTTAATCCACACAATTTAACAGAAGCTCTCTAAACACTTTAAGTATCTTGGCACCTCAAAGCTTCAACATGATCCACAGATTTAGAGACCTGAAGTCTGGGTAGGCCACTAAAATGACCTAAATGTGCTATTTGAGCCAAAGCTTTGTTGCTTTGGTGGTATTTTCTGAGTCTGCTAGAAGACCCATTCTCAACCCACCTTCAGTGTCTTGCTGAGCAGAGAATGGTTTTGTCCAAGATTTTTTCAGTGCATGGCTCCATCCATAGGCCCCTCATTGCAGTGGAATGGTCGCATAGCTTTTGCAAAAACCTTCTCTGTGGGAGTGGTGTTTATTGAGCCATACTCAGAATTTCATTTTCTCCAAACGTGGTAGGTCACGTTGAGGCCAAAGAGCTTGATTTTGGTCTTATCTCACTTTTCCCCAAAGCTTCTCTGAATAATTTAGATCTTCACGGCAAACTTAAGACAAGTCTCCTGGAATAAGGGGACCTTTGGGGCACAGCAGGATTTCAGTATATCACAACATAGAGTGCAAGCAAGGGTGTTTCTTGGCGAGTGGTCACAACTGCCTTCAGATCATTAACAAGCTCCTGTGTGACTGTGGGCTGATCCCTCACCTTCTCATGATAAACCTCATCCAACGAGGCAGAGACTTTGATTCCAGGCTTGCACAAGTGTCTCGTCCCATCCTTTGACTGCTACTGATACAGTTTGTTGGACCAATGGTTCTGAAGGGTTGTAAAATACTAATTTTACTCTATTGCACATAACTTACAAAGTAGTTTGTAACATATATGTAATGTGTTTTTCCAGTTATTTCCGTTCATATCCTGTTTCCCTGAGTGTTTAACCTAGAATCAAACTAAGCGTACCTTGTTTTGTGCGACAGACGTGGAATCATCCAGGTCACATTACGCACACCGACCGGTTTCGAGATATTTCAGTGTCTGAACTGTTTATTTAGCTCTTAAAAGGAGGATACAGGAGCAGCTGTGTAGAAAGAGGAAGGTAAATGAAGACTGGAAGACACTCCTGTGCAAATGGAACAGCAGACTAATTATACTTTCCACAAACAACGCAAGAAAAAAATTCCTAGAAACAGGACAAAGCCAAGTAGCAATGGCTTAACAGCAAAAAATTTAAAAATATATTAACAAATCAAAAAGTAAATAAATAAATAAATAAAATAAAAACCAGCAAGGGTCCCTGGGACAACACATGTTTAAAGCAATGTGCATTTGATTTTGTCACATTCAGTTCAAGACCGCAACACAGATGAAGCCCAAACACAAGTGACAGACAGCTGCAACTCACCAAACCCAAACTAGTGGCGCAAACTGCAATGATGACATGGGCTGCCATTAAGAATGTAAAATATATAGCCTTAAAACCTCTTTGGGCCTTTTGTTTTCATCACACAAAGTTTAGAGACTTTAATAACAATGTCCTTTTCTGTCAAAGACTAAAGTTCTGTAATTTTGTCAAGACTTCTTGATGTTACAAGTCATTCCCAAGAAACATGAGGAAACGGTTAAACACACTGGGCTGAAAGCAAATGGTAAAATAACTGACTTTGGTCTCCATTATTGCAGTACAGTGCATTAAAACTGATGCCAAAGATGTTCTTAACCCAAAGGTTCATTGGTTTTGAATAAACTGTTGTCTTTGGTGCTAAGGGTTAAGAGTAAGTTAGTTCAGTTTGAGGAGAGATCATGGTTTGTATAAAACACCCTTCAAACATACAAGGGTCTCAAATTTGCCTGAACATATCGTCTTAGTAAAGATCTTAGCAAGGTGTGTAAATATGTAATGGAGGGACCACTGTACGTAGAGGATCAACTATAATATATAGGCCATTGATGGTTTCAAGCATGCAAAACACTTCTGTACTTCTTAAAGGTGCTGGTTGTCATTGTGGTAGTGTTTGGCCTAAATAATGTAATTTATTACACTGGTATGTATGTGATCATTTTAACCCCTGACTTTTTCTGTCACCTTGTGTATTTGATTTGTTTTATATTGCAAATGCTCAGGTTTTCAAAACTTTAACTCAAACCAAGAAACCAAAAATGCAGAAAATTAACATAAAAAACAACAAAGAAATTTGGATCCAAGCTTAAAGATACAAGGTCCATGAAACTAAGCAGACGATCTGACAACAAACTAACGAAAACCAGGAACTAAATACTAGACAGAATGATTAAAGAGTGAGCAGATCACCAAGCTGGAAGGAAGGACATTTAAGGAAATCAAATGGCAAGAAACATTTCTTGAAATGAATCATCAAAACTACTCTGGACATGAGAAAAATGTAAGAAAACTTACCAAAATAACTCAAAACTAACAAAACCCTGATACCATGATATTTTGTTTGGCTAAGGAAGTCAACAGCCTTCAATCACCAAGACAGGACACATGTTGTCCACTTTAAAAAAACTGATATGAAAGAAAATTCAGTTTAAATATTAAAAGAAACTGTTGAAGGTAACAAAGTGACAGTTAAAATTAATCCATACGCCCTACATCTATTTATCCCTCTTATTTCAAAGCATGACACCTCTTTTTGGGTAAACCCCTAACTAAAAGGGCAAAGACATATTTATATACATTGTGAATTTTGCAACCCTTCTTCTTCTTCTGCACCAGGTGTGTAGTAACTTTAAACAAACATGCCTCCTAGTTTCAGGCTGTTGGATTTGGCACCATAATAAACAAGTGTGAGAACAAGCAGGTGGGCTCTGCAAACGTTCCCACCAACGTGACATACGCAGAGTTCAGTCGAGTGCTGGCAGCTGCACACACTGCTCCAACCACTGGGGACCAGTTGAAGAATTTGCATATATGTTCAAGGTGCATGTCTAATCAAGAGAGTCAGAGAAACAGCTTGCTGACGAACCATGACGACAAACTGCTCAAACGCCTGCATCTGACACACATGGACGATAATACAGCGTTTTTCTTACGTGGGCAAAGAGCTGACACTTTGTTTTCAGCACTCGATGTTGTTTGCTCAGACCTTTTCCTGCACTTTGTGCTGCTGTTAACTTTGTGACCCAACTGGTGTGACACTCAGGAAGCCGCCTGTGCAAGCAGACCGCTTCAGACAGGAAGTGCTAAGTACTTATTTCTGGAAATATTTCATCACCCTGCCCGCACGCCCCGACCATCACACTGTATTCTGAAACAGACAAATGAAAACATTTCTGCTTTGAAAAATGGAGCATTTTATCTTTCGTGGTTCTTCTTGGTTTTGAAATCACTCAGGGTGAATCATCTTGTTATGGAAAGAAATAGACATATTGATGACGCAAAATACCATAATGGAATAAAATAACAATAAAATAAGAGAAAAGTACATTTTCCCTAAATGATAAGCAGCAATTTCATCCTAAAGTACACACTGATTAATTTGCCTATTGTTCAAGTCACTGTGACAGTCAAACACAAGACATGAGCAAAATGTCCATTTTTGTCCCCCGTCATGGAGCCAAGAGGGGAATGAGAAATATGGTCTTTCCATCCATTTTGTGAGCTGGATAACTTGAGAAATAAGCAAAGCTGACTTCCATTTTGGTGAGCAGCTATATCTAGGAGTAAAAAAGGTCACTATCAATAATTGTGTTGCAATGTCAAAATGCAAGATGGCCACCATCATATTTATATAAGTATACATGATCTTTGAGTAAATAATGCTTTCAAGTTTTAACATTACTTAAAAGTATGACCAGGTGGTGGTAAGCATTATCTATGGGGGCCTTGGCCACCATTAGCCACCCCCTGTCTCCTTCATTGTGCCCAGTTGTGGATAAAATTGCTCCCACTGCTCATCAGGATCCGTCACTTGGCGCCACCTTGGAAAAAATATTAAAACTGCTTCAACCTCTCAAAGCCTACATGCAAGGCTAGAGATCAGGTTTTCATAAACAAGGTTATTCAAATTGAAACACATACAGTAATGCACATGCTGCCATCAAAAGATTAAACATCCAAAAGATGGTCCAATTTAGATATACAGTATTTTTGTTCACAAGGAGATCAATGATGGGTATGTACATGGTTTGATTTAGTAAGAGCTGGCATGCATAGAACAAGAACTGTGGGTGAGGGATATGTAGTAACAGTGTTATCAGGTAGTTGCCTGATCATCCAACAGTCAGTCAAAAACAGTGAATGAAGGAAGTTGAGCACAAAGACCTTTAAATCCACAAGACAGTAATACCAGCAACTGAAGGAGTTGGACAAGAGTCATATTGACAATTTGGATATGGCCGGGTGGTGGCACAGTTCAAATGACAAGTCTGGGTGTGTGGGGGGGCACCCAAGACAGTCTACACAAGGGAGGATTGTCACATCATGCCCTAAGCAATTAAAGACCATCATGACATTTGAGCCCTCCTGGCAGTGTTATTGGACTTATTTATTATTTACAATGTCCTGTCTCACCCTGCACTACATCGCAACAACTTGTAAACCATCCCCTTCAATCGATCCAAGGTTAAAAGTCAACCAGTTTTCTACAACATGCATCATATCAAAAGAAAACTTCCTGAATGCCACTTCTATTTGGTACAACGTAGATCCGTATGTGTCCTTTTCCTGCCAAGCTCATTAAAACACAGATAAGTGTAAAACACTGAGCATGTTATGTCTGACTCTTCACAGAGAAAAGCCACATATGTGTCTGACTGTGACTGGACTGATGTTCCGTGTCAATGGGATTAAATGTTTACCTTAGTGAACGAAGAACAAGTTTGAGATGATCACATCGGTGACTATGGTGACATTGACAGTAACCCCTGACAGGCCTCATTACATAAAGTCCTGCTTTAGTTCAACACATCCTTTTCCTTTCGAAGCTGACGGGGTACAAAAAATGAACGTTTGTCAAGGAAGCCATAGTTCTGGACAGATGGACAGGAAACGCAGACCTACCTGTGGATCAGGGTATGGGATCCGAGAGATGCAAAAATCAGCTCAGACACACACATTCGCACAAACACTAACATGTTTGTCAAGAAAAGTATTTTACTGAAATCTAAGGAGAGTCTTCTTACTAAGGGTAATTTTGTAGCCTAATAAAGTCAAATCATTTCAACAATAAGAAAATTAATGGTGTAAATTCTGTGTCATCATTTTTTACATAAAAGACAAAAAAAAAAGGGTTAGTTATTTTAAGGTAGAGTTGTGTGGAAAGGGTTTAACAATAAATAGCTCACCTGTTGCAGAAAGAACAGTTTCAGATCGGAGAAACAGAAATGTCTGATCAGTCATCAAGATAATCAAGATTTGTTTTTGAGGTTTAAATAAAAATGTTTGACACAATTCTGAAGGATTACCATATTTTTCAGCCTATAAGTCCCATTTATGTTGGGTTTTTGTGTGTGCATAATTTGCATGCCCTGTGACTTATACGCCGAAGCAATGTATTAATGAATTTTTCTTCCCCATATTTATAAACAAAATTTTGGTTGAAATAAGACCGTTTTCATTCATTCTGACACTGAAAATATTGAACACTACCATTTTCAAACTCTAGATGGCACTCGAGTAGTATGGCATGCTGTTGTGTCATGCAATAGGTAAAACTGGTTATTAATGACATGATTGGCTTGCCATAGAATGACACTGTCATCCAGTTCGCCTGGAGCAACCATCAAATCAGCTTCATTTTGATGCGCCGCCCCGGCAAAATGCAGCTAATTTGACCATTGAAGTGCATTTATTAAACCAATGCAGATACACAGTATTCCTGTTTTTAATAGTCTACACCGCCTTACAACCTAGCTGTTTTTTTGCTACTTTTCCTTTAAATTGTCTTTTTAATTACCATTTTATTTTCACATGTTAAAAAAAATAAATTTGTACACATCCTTTATCAATGTTTATTGTTGTCATTGTTGTCCACTGTTGTCATCACTCTTTATTAAAATTCAGGTCTCTCTTGCAAATGAGTTCCCAAGGCTCAATGGGATTAACCTGTATAAATTAAGGTTGAATGAATTAAGGAAAAGTTAAACTGACACACACATTTATATATTTTCGAGCAAACAAATAATTGTTTTTAGGTATTTATCTTGTTAAATTTTGAACAAATGCACAGCAACTCGTCCCACTGTGCGTTTCTGTTTCCGCGTATCGGCTTTTGAAAACTCAGCTGATTTGACCATCAAAGTGCATTTATTAAGGAAAAGTTAGACTGAGACACACCTTTGCTACAATTTCGAGCAAACAAATAATTGTTAGTGTTAATCTTGTTAAATTCTTGTTAAAGTTCTCCTGTGCATGCTCCCACGGCTGCCATTTGGCAGCCAATTGTTTTTTGGCACAACACCGGCCCACATTTCTGGGTTATCACTGGTGACACGTGACAAATGCGACGCGTCAGTGTTGATGCATAATGGATGCAACGTATACGGCAAAGCAATGCATTTATGGATTATTTCACTTTATTACATATTTGGACTGATGTCACTTACATGGTGGTGTAGCGTCTACGGTGGAAAATACGGTACAATGGTTTTGCATTTAATCATGAAAATAGGCATTTTGTCTGAGCTAACATTACTCATAGCAAAGAATGAAATCAAACATAAATTTTTTTATCTAAAATATATAAATCCGTGAAGTTTGAGTCTGCTACTGTAGTTTTCCAGACATACTGAAACGTCATACTCAGTGTAAATAAAGCCCTCAGAGAAATCCACTCAAAACTAGCGAGTCATGGTGAACAAATATGGCAGCATCAGACAAACGTGGCTTCCCATAGACATTCAGGAGAGACTATAAGCGTTAATTTGCTGCTGAACATGAACAAAAGAGTAAGACTGAGTAAGACTAATGTCAAAAATAAATATTAGAGATTGTGCAGGGTTTTGGAGCACCAATAGGACAGTGGCATTTTTCCAAACTTCTGCCAAACTGGTAGTTTTAAAATTTCAACATTATTACTCAGTCCCAAATGGCTGTTCAGTGGACTATTGTTAACATTGACTGAGTCACTTTGGCTACACATGCGGCAAAATTAGCTCACAAAATTTTAATTGAAAGACACATTAACCATTAATAATATGAGAAAAGTATTGAAGACAATTTGTTCATTACTTTATGAATACCTCATGCTTTCTCTGTATTTCAGAGTCTTGAACAAGTCTTGAATATTGTCAAAGTCTTGTGTGCTCACTGATACACGAGCCTCCTGTGGGCTGTGACAACCTAGCACCGATGTGACACCTGCAGCTGAATCCTGACCTGGTCTGAGAAATGTCACCTATTTGGCACGTCACAATGTGGCAGCATCATAACTGCCTTCACAGGGAAGGAGGGTTGCTAAATTTGCCACCAAGCTGTCACTTTCTAAAATGCCCTGTTTGTAGGGAAACTGCCTGAAGCGGAATATTTT
Organism: Simpsonichthys santanae; assembly: GCA_031762415.1. NCBI lineage: Eukaryota > Metazoa > Chordata > Actinopteri > Cyprinodontiformes > Rivulidae > Simpsonichthys > Simpsonichthys santanae. Next base: position 11,677,729 of record JARVLU010000528.1, on the reverse strand, counting down.
TGAAGACGCCCGTCAGATGGGTCCAACAAAGTTTGCGTTGTCGTCTTACAGATAAAAATGCAATTTATTTTGAAGCCCGGGGGATGAAGCAGTGGCAAGAACCATAAGGAAAACATTCTGTTATTAACATGGAGTGTGCATGTTTGTGCAGATGCAAAACTGAGTGTTTATCTTAACTATTAAAATTATTCTTAATTGCTGGGGAATTACCAAAGAAAACCACCTCATGCACAGACGTGCATGGAGCACCTCTGTAAGCAGTGCAAAACTGATCATCTTCAGTTTGTTTATGTGATGACAGAATGCACAAGGTAAAAATTTAAACCACAAATATTCTTTCGGAGTTGGATGTTTACTAATATTTCAAAAGCAGACAGAATTGTTGGTTGACCGGTTATTTCTAAATAAATAAAAAAATAACTGTTCGAGGGACTTAGGGTTCAGTACAATAGCATTAAAAGCAGAAAACAAATAGGTTTGATCAAGTGGGACTTGAATCACATTCTTAAAAAGAGCAAACCTGCTGCTTTTTTTGTAACTAACCCACATTCTTTCCTCTTTAATCTCTGTTCACGTCTTCACTAACCTGTGTCTGCTGGGAGGGGTGATTAGTGAGTGATAACAGGTGTGCAGATGAGACACAGGTGTGTGGGTAGGGGGTGTGAAGTAGGAAGCCTTGGAACAAAAACAAACCTCTAACTGCCAGGCTGAGCAACAGGTAACACAGATGTCGGGAAAACAGAAAACACTGACAGATATAGTTACATAAAACAAAGAGTTCAAAACATCCATCCATCCATTCATCCATCCGTCCATCATCTTTACCAGTTTCTTCCTTTTTGAGTCACGGGGATTGAGTCCGAAACAGAGAAATATTAATTATACTATACATATATATACTGTATATATATAAACAAAATAAAATAAAAAATCTATCACAATCCTCACCATTTATTCGGGATTGAGACCGGCACAAGAGATACACTGGTTTGTGCTCCCTAGTGGCTGGTTTTGCCTATTATTTTGCCTGTTAGCAAAATATGTCATGAATGAAGTCAAAGATCAACGGTGGTCTAACCACTTCATCATTTCAAGCAGTCCTGTGATCAGTTGTGCTGAGTTGTGTATTGTTAATCAATTCAATGGGCTGAATTTCCAAATATATTGTTTCATACCATGACTGTTGTTTGATGAACAGCTCATTGACTTAATGAAATGCAACAGGAGAGAAGCCTTACAGCCTCAGAATCAGACTGGGGTTTAGTACAGAGAGTCGTGAAGGGAAGTTTTCACTTTTGCTGACAATGTTACAGAGTTGAGGAGAAAACTTACACCGTTTCAAATGAATGAAAAGGAATGTTGTTTTCAAACGTCAATGACGTCCTTTGATGACCAAGTGGGTTTTCTTTCCATCTTATCCAGTTTCCTGAAGGAAAAGTGGGCTTTGTGTTTGAACGTTCCAGTATGAAACTGAATCCCAGTCCGACAGGGTCCATGGCTGATTCTTAGAAGGGAAATCGCAAGGCAGGTTCTGTCAGTTTGGGGGAACTGGAGCTTCAGAAAACCACAAGTATGTGATTAACAAATAGAACAGGTTAAATCGTTTTATCTGAATCAGATACACTGTTAAAGGTAAAACATGGAGGTTCAAACAACTCTGTACGCATGTGTGGTGATTTTAACCACCTATGACTCTGTCTACACTTCCTGTAATTTAAAACCTTGCCATATTGCGTTGTCTTGAATTATTTCAGTTTTTCTAAAGAATTGTTGTAAATCTGAGGACTGATCAAAATTCAATTTAATTCCCGGTGGCTGGAAAAATGTTACGCTATATACACATACAGTAT